>KZ119013.1:0-19656 GCA_002153405.1 Mycosphaerella populi pn0402 | reverse complement strand
CAATGAAGCACTCCGGGCCGGGTCCTGGTTTTTCCCCGGCCTGGTGGTTTTCTGACATGTCTAGCTTACTCGATTCGCCATTAAAATTCCAATGTTCGGAATCCTGTAACGACATGTGATGTTCTAATACCACATAAGGCATCAAAACTGTTTCCTATTTTTTCATTCTTCATTCCTGGGTCTTACTCTGTAGATCATGAGTAGCATTTGTTCGTATTTGTAGTTTTACGCCAGTGACTTGTTCCTGCCTTGGTTCTTCCAAGTCGCCAAAACTGTCGCCTAGACAGTGGGCAACCCACACCGGTCAGTTACTTGTATGATCAACTTCTTATCATATTTTTAGAAACTTCCAGGACTGCTCTTCTCGCAGAAGATATCCCAACACTTGCTAGTAAACTGACAGCAATGCGTTTTGAAATATTTCGCAAGGCCGATCAAAATTAAACCGGGCTCAGAAACACGACTATCGTGGGTAATTTATAGCTGCTACTCCCGCATACTTTCCAAGCTTGGAGAATTGAATTTCCATTTTTGCAAAAAGTTTCACATCAGCTGTCAAGTTCTAGTCCACTGCCAATATTGGATATGCAAAACCTAGAAGAACCCGGTGGCAATTAATTTGTTTATTGCACCTGGTAAATTCTTACTATTTGCAAGCTGTTGAAAACAAGCTGCTGAAAAGGGAAACTCTATATATCAGGATTGACTCAATTATTCGCACATTACCTCAAGTTCATACCATGCTTTATTGGTCTTCATGCTCTTGAGTGCAACCCAGACGCCCTGCAGCAAGCTAGTCTGAGGTCATCATTCTAAGCTTGACTTAATATGCGTTATTTCTACGACGACGTCTTCTGACTAGGCAACGGCGAATGCATACGAGGCTACTAGTGATCTTTCCATCATAACAGTCCATGAGCTACTAGTGTTGCGCCGAAATTGTGGCTGATAATCAAAAGTACCAAGCGGAAGTGGCTATGCTTGGAGGCTGACACGCCCAAGAACGCGAAGAACCAATTGTTATAATGGTGATGTTACTGAGCTGTGGACCTGCATCCAATCTTTCATCTATAACCAATCAACCCGGAATCCCCATCACAGCATCACAGCGGGAGTCGTGGATACTAGTATACTACGTTGATGTAGCAATCAACGGACGCAATATTAAACCCCACTTTTGAGACGCCAGTTAGAGAAAGATAGTCAAGCCTACATTCATATTGGCATTTTACTTCGGAAATACTCATAGTCCATAGATGTTGTACCGTTCCATGTACTCTCAGTGTTTGCTTCTCCGTTCGTTCTGGAGCACTTTGGCTCTTTCCCTCTGCGGCGATAAAGTCTACCCAGGTCAACTGTCAGTCTACATCGATTCCCAAATGAAAATTTAAATTACTTCCCCACTGATGCAAGAGACCTCCGCAATTTTCGGAATGGTCAGAAATAAGCCAACAGATTCTGGTTTAACTTGTCTGTAGAAATGAACAAGGTAATATCCATAGCCCCAACTGACCCAGCACAGTCAAGGGGCTAGCGCCTGAGGGGCCGGAAGGTGCTAAAGTACAGGGGGCTGTGATAGGAAAGATCCCTGCACATTCCAATCAACCGACAAGGTGCTGTGCATGAAATGAATGCCCCTCAACATGGCTGGCTGCCTTTAGCAGCGATGATTCTGTATAACAGTCCATAAAGAGCTTGACAAGCCCTTCCATGTTCGCTGAATCAAGACCTTATTCACTCCGGTTTATAAACGTTTTTACCTTGATCGACCTACCAATACTATTATTTTGGAAAATGTCTACCCAGAAACCAGTGATCTTGAAGACATTCTCTTGTCCTGAGTGTGAGAAACCCCGCTTCGGAAGTGTCAACGCACTTCGAGATCATTTTGTTGCGAAATGTCATACAGCAAGTAACTGCCGAAAGTGCCAGAAGCCATTCAAAGATGTTTTATCTTTGATACAGCACTACCAGAAACATACGACTTCTACCAGTGGAGCTGATAAAGCTCCAACTCCGAACAAATTCTCCCATGAAAACCCTTCCAATCCAAGGCATATAATGCCAATAGTTTCTATGGAAGCTCCTTCGCGGGAGATATATGGTTTCTTAAATGAGGAGATGCTGGTTCCAAGAGGTTATCCAGTACTTCGTATGCCCCAATCAAGCGTCGAATACGGCCCTGTTAGCCCCATTGGTACAAACCCATTCACTATTATCGAGCTACATCATAGAATACTAACGTCGAATTTCAGGCGTAGAGAGCATCGTCGCCGCTCAGCCAGCCAAGAGTTCTATCAAATTAAGCCCACTAGAACAGGATGTCATTTTCCAATCCTTATCTACACGACGTCATTCGAAGGAACGTCTTTTGGCAGAACAATACGTTTTGGGCCCCAATTCTTTCATGAAAAACCGCTACGTCGCAAAAAGTTGCATTCCACTATATCTATTTCAAAATACGCCTAAGCCCGGCAAGTCAAGCACGAGCAAAAGATATGCTGTTGCTATAGACTGCGAAATGGTCGGGGTTCATAAAGGCCTTCAAGCACTAGTGTCTCTCAGTGCCATCGACTTTCTAACAGGAGAAGTTCTCATCAACACCCTTGTGGAGCCGTCCGAGAAAGTTGTTGATTGGAGGACTCAGTTTACCGGGGTCACTCAGTCTGATATGACCCGAGCTGTAGCTGCAGGTCACGCATTGAAAGGCTGGCAGACAGCGCGGCAGAAACTATGGAACTTCATTGATAGCGAGACTGTCCTTGTTGGCCATTCACTCAGCTTTGACCTCGCAGTCCTTGGTGTGCGCCATACAAACATTGTCGACTCGGCCATATTGACATCTGAGATTGTTTTTCATATGGGCCCATCCTCTAAGCCACTAAGTCGTTCGTGGGGGTTGAAAAGGCTGGCAAAGGATTTTCTGTCCTCGGAAATCCAGACGGGCACCTGTGGGCATGACGCGTTAGAAGATGCATTTGCCTCGCGAGATGTTGTTATTTGGTGTATCAGAAACCCGGCTTATTTGAACATTTGGGCGGAAAGAATGAGGGCCGAAGAAAAGGAACGTAAACTCGCTATTAAACAAAGAAACCAAGAGAAAAATAAGAGGAAGGGTAATGGGAAACGCAAAGCAAAGTCCAAGCCCAGGCCCAAAGCTAACCTCGTTCAAGACAGCTGCTGTAAGTGGGATTACGAAGAGATGTATGCCAGTGATGTCTTTGAGCTGTCCGGTCTGTCAGGATATGGGACCTCGGATGGATGGGTTTCTTCGTCTGATTGAAGAATGTGGATAATTTTTAAGTATTTTGTATGCCTTCCTGTTTATTTAAGTTGAGTTGATTCTATAATCGCGAATACTATACATGAGTGATATCCATTAAACTATGTTAACCTCATTTCTTCGGAAGGCGTTTCAAGGCTTCATTGGCCATGGATATTCCATCCTCAAAGTTCAACCCCTTAGCAAGCGAAAGAGCTTCTGTGTATCGTTTCCGAGCCACGTCGGGCTTTTTCTGGAGTTCAGCCAATTCGCCCAAATTGTAAGTTGCCACGACACAGGTTATATCACACTCTTCATCACGGACCGGTGGCTGGATACGGGCTGCTACGTCGACAGACTTTTGCGCCCATTGACGGGCTGCCTCGATGATCTGATCTTGCGAACCCAGCTTTTGCCCCGCAGGAGGGTTTTGTACCTGGCCAGTCATAGCAGTAGCAACATCATTCAGCAGCACGACCTGTTTACAGGATGGTGAGCTACCCTCGGATTGCCGGATGAGATCCAATGCACGCATATAAAGAGGCATGGCAAGCTCATAGCGCTCTTTAGCGGTATACGTAGCTGCCAACTCAGCGAGTGCTGTAGCGATCTCGGCCATATTAAGCCAGGATTCACTACCTTCCTCATCTCCACTTGCTGCTCCAACAGGCAGGCCAAGTTTCTGGCGACGATGCAGCTCCTTCAGACTCAGCTCCACAGCAGCGACTTGTGCCGCCTCTGCTTTCTCATCATCCTGAATGTGGTCACTGGCATATAGCTCAGCAAGCTTCATCTCCATACCCACAACTTTCTTTAGTGCCCGATCTCTTCGTCGTGCCTCGAATTCCTGCATGGCCAAAAGATCTTTCTCTGCTTTGCGAAGTGCTTCTTCATCGATCTGTACCGAATCGGCAGATGCCTTCGGCGGGGCAGGCGATGGCTCAGGCTTACTAGTACTGGCACCAGTACTAGCACCAATAGACTCGACCAACCGCCCTTGCTCAATCCAGTTCAATGCCTCACTCCGTGTTCGCTCAAGAACTTCCACAGCCTGTTTCACCAACCCAGCCTTCTCCAACATCATCGCTACCTGCAGCTTGATTCCCAGAATCTCATCTGAGAAAGGATGCATGCCAAGCTCGAGACCTGTCCGTAAAGCCTCCTTATATGCGTCCAATGCCTTGAATGGGTTCAGGTCGATTTCGGTGTAATAAACAGCCGTTCGTAAAGTGTCGGCTACCGGCGCCGGGAACTTGTGATATTGCGGAGCAACACGTGTAGCTTCGACATAAGAGGCATACCCGAAGGCAGTGAATGCAGCGACGAACGAGACGAGGGCGAGAGGGAGGAGAATCGGGTTCTTGCGGAAGATCCCTTTCGAGGCATCGCGGTAGATTCGACGGATGCGCTGTGTGTAGGAGAGCTGTCGTGCATGAGGGAACTGCGATCTAACTAGCTGCGGTATATTGTATTGCCTTAATAGCACTGATGGCCGAGCATTGTTGTGTATTAATCGGGTTAAGGGCTGGCGCTGTGCTTGGGAGGCTCTCAAAGCCGGAGTGAAGGCGCTTGCGCGCCGCAACGCTGCGCGAGACATTGGATGTGCAAGCCGCAATATGAGCACAACAAGCCAACTTTATACTTTCAAACTGTACCGCGAGAATAGACGGTGAGCTTTTGTGACGGTGAGCGTTTGCGAGAGTAGACGATAAATCGTCCCGCAGAATGAACACCCGATTTTGTCTTGGCCCAAGCTTTCCTCTCCGCCATCCTCTCCGCTATATGACGTCGGTTGTAGTTCACCAGAGAAACAGCCTACCGCCCCCCTCTATCGATTGTGGAGAGGATAAATATCTCAAGAGGCTTGATATCACGCTCGAATCTGCAAATCATGTGCGGACGCTATGCTTTGGGCGTGGTGAGTCTTGAACGTGTCTAGGATGGCCCCTAAACTAACAACTACATAGCGCTTAGCGTACGTCCGGCAACGCCTCACAGATAGAGGAATGCAGGTGGATGATGCACCAGAAGACGATCAAATCAGGGAAACGTACAACTTTGCTCCGGGGAATTTCGGTGCAGTATACCGGGCTGAAATCCCTGACCGTCACCACGGCGATGAAGAGGGCGATAAGCAAGAGGAAAGGCTTGAAGAAGCAGATGAGCAGAATAAGGATACAGACATTAAGTCCACAAAGTACAAGCTTCAGAGCATGAAGTGGGGTTTGATACCGTTCTGGACCAAGCGACAGCCGGACTATGGCTCCCTTATGCGCACGATCAATTGTCGAGATGACTCCCTTATCGAAGATCGTGGCATGTGGACAACTATGAAGCGGCGTAAGAGGTGCATTGTCATTTGCCAAGGATTTTACGAATGGCTTAAGAAAGGACCTGGCGGGAAAGACAGGATTCCATATTATGTGAAGCGCAAGGATGGTGAGCTGATGTGCTTTGCAGGACTATGGGACTGTGTGTCCTATGAAGGTTAGTTCTAAGCCACCTTTCTAAAATCTTTTTTTTATTAGAAGCTAAATCCCACAGGCTCCGATGAGAAGCTGTACACGTATACGGTCATCACAACATCGTCAAATAAGTATTTAAATTTCTTGCACGACAGAATGCCTGTCATTCTTGATGCTGGAAGCGAAGATATGAAGACCTGGCTTGATCCTGGCCGAACCACCTGGTCCAAAGACCTCCAGTCACTTTTAAAGCCATATGACGGCGAATTAGAATGCTATCAAGTGTCTAAAGAGGTCGGTAAGGTCGGGAATAATTCTCCTGATTTTATCATTCCCATTGACAGCAAAGAGAATAAGAATAATATTGCGAATTTCTTTGCTGGTCCTAAGAAGGATGGCGATAAACCAGATACCAAACAGCAGTCGCCCAAGATCAAATCTGAGATTGATTCTGGCGACAGTCCCTCTGGGCTTGGTTTCAAGCGTGAACATACTCCCGATTTACCAACTGCTAAAGAAGATACAAAGAAGCCGAAGTTACAAGCAGCGGAGACTACTTCTTCTCCGCAGAAGACGAAAATGCGGAGTGCTACTCACAATACTCCCAAGAAAAAGCAAAGCGCAGTGAAGCCAACTGACGGCTCCCAGCGAATAACAAGTTTCTTTAAAAAATAAATCATCATATGTCGGGGCTATCTAATTATCTAATCATATAGCATGTTTCCCCTGGCAAAAAAAAATCGTAGAACCAAGCAGGGAGTTGCAAAATCGAGTCCAGAAAGAAGAGCCATCTCAGTATCCATTGCGCTATCGCCAGAAATTATGCAGAATGTACATTGGTCGAGGTCACCCCCGGTTATTCCTTGACTATCTTCTCACCATCGGTATCTTTGGTCTGAGCTTCCACAGGTTTGGCTTCTGTCTGAGCCTCCCCTGCTGGGTAAAAGTCAATCTGTCCATCCACTTTGATGACGCCAGTTCGGTCGAGAATAGTGCGAGATCGGATATAAGGATCAAGGTCCCAGTAGTTTCGGTGGAGTTTTTGAATGGATTCCTCACGGCGGCTCTTGATGGCCTCATCCTGTGGAGTTTGTGTCCATCCTAGGGTGGCAGTGAAAAGCTCCTGGCCAATCTTTTTCCTCTCAGCAAGAATGCTGTCTCGAGCGGCCGTATCTTGTAGCTTATCGTTTTCGTTCGGCTGAGGCTCGATATACCTGAACTCCCAGTCCTCTTTACCGCCAAGTTCTTTGATCATGTGTGACCGAGGAATGATCTGCTCAAGGCCCTCAACACCACTGAGAAAATGAACTTTTGCGGCGACCACGGGATCAAGAAGTCCTTTAACTATTCTCCAAAGACCTTCAAGTCCAACCAAGTGAAGTCAGCTTTCACATTTCGTTTTTAGAGGCTTATAGTAGTGGGACAAACCTGAGAAAACCCAGGGGGCATTATAAAAGATAATGTTACCCAGGCATTCGGGGTAATTTGATTGGAATGTGTCGACAATGAATTTGACAGGTGTCAGATCCTATGCCTTGTTAACTTTTGAACGAAGGTGGGTGTGGAGTTATTATAGGCTTACCCAGTTAGATATACCGAATCCAACCATGTCGAAAACAATAGTCTATCCATCTTGTGATTAGAACTTCATACGATTGTTTTTCCAAGACCCTCTTGTCATAAGGATAACAAGCTTTGGAATTGGATACATACCATGGTCTCCACCGGGGGAGTAAGTGTGAGACGGATACTCTCAAGAAGATGGATAACAAAGTCGTTCATTGCCTTGGACGTCTGGCCATTAGGGTCGTGCAACTTCACGCGAATAACAAGAATAGGGCGCCCGTCCTTGTCTGTTCCGTGAACATGACCTTCACCGGATTTGAGTAGTTTCAAGAAGCCATCGCCATCTTTTTTCACGGACGCATCCTTTGATTTCGATGCCTCTAACGCATGCGCCTCGCCTGTGCGCATTACTTGTTCATCGACTTGGTACTCATTGCTTCGCCAGTTCAGAGCTCCGACAAGCTTGATCCACGCTTTGGGGACATCCCACTTCTCGGCGCGGAGATAACGCAAGAGGAGTGCATCAGGGTGGTCTTGCTTCAGCATGCTGAGATAGGCTGCAGGAAGCTGCTTGTTGGGGAATTTGGGCAATAGGGACTGAATTGCGCTTATTTCATTTGCACCTGCCTTAAGGTTATGAAGACTAACGAGAAGTTTCGGAGGAACGGCTGGAAGTTGGTCTTCTTTGAGTTGTGTTGGCGTGCGGCCGATAAGTGAGAATCTTCTGCTAGTGGTGGAGGTTGAGGTTATGCTCGCAGCTGAACTCGTGGTAGCCCCTTCAACTGAACCAGTGTCAGCTACGCCTCCATCCCAAGCCTCTATTAAAATCTTCCAGAACTGTCGTAGTTTCTCGGCTTGCGAGGAGGTTAAATTGCCGACATGGCCAGCGGGGATATCTCCGGCAGCCGCCATATTGGTATAGGATATCAAGCGACAAGCGACCAAAAAAGAATGACTCTTGAAGTTATGGCTTGTGACGGAGTATCGCGAGTTTAAACGTATCCAAATGTATGGATACTCGCAGATCCAAATTTAAGATATCTCGAACCTCGGATTATCCTTGCCTTGATTGAAATTACGAGAAAACGGCCCCAGAAAACATAGTTTAGGGGCACCCAACTTGTCAAAGAATGCACGTAATCTTACTAGAATATTACTACGAATGGAAACCCTCCTCACGTGAGGAGGATAAGGTAGTCTCCACATGGATGTTATATGCACGTGGTATCAAGAAACTTTTTAGCATGAGCTAGTAGCCGAATGCGTAAATCTTCTACAGCTTCTAGAGGCTCTTGTGCATTCTAGTAGCAAACTCTGATATGGTATCTTTGCTACATACTTTACTAGAGGCCGTTGCGGTTTCTTGCGGAGTCCTCCCAAGCCCCTGAGCGGCCCTGAGCGGGTGACAACAGGAGTAAGGAACGAGAGAATCTCTCCCCAATTTTCAGATGACCAGGCTAATTAAATTAATTGGCGAACGGACAGCAAAAAAGTCCATGTATCAGGGGGAAACTAACTGCAATTGGTAAAGTTTCTAGAATGTTTCCATCTGCTCAGAACTTCTTCCTCGGTCCGTCGTTGACACGGGAAGCCTGGCCAATCAGCGGCAGACCCATGCCAACACGGAGGGCTGGTCGGCCGTGAGGTATCTCCACAGAGGGACCTCCAGTGTAAGGAGCGATAGTTTGAAGGCTGCGGGGGAGCAAATGCTTCGGGTCGATCTTGATATCATACAGACGTATTCACATGAAAAAAAAAAAAAAAATAAATAAGAAGAACACCAACTAAACAGTGAACTTGCCAACCCCGAGCCCGTGGATCGTATTATGTCACCCATACTAGCATTAATTAGGGCTAGCGAGATCTAGCTGCATAAGATCGTTTGTGATCTTTCCATTCAGGGCTCTTAGGTAGCACAATGCAGTATCACCACCCCATCGCACAGACAAAAAGCGGGGTTCGAACATTATTTCACTCGCAGTGCCCAAGATGGTCATCATCTGTTCGACATCGTATGATCCCGCCTGATGAAGATGGTACTCACCTTGCAAGATATACCCGAAGTAGACCTTGTATACGCGGTCCTCGGGGTTGCAACAAGTGTATTCTTCCTATTCCAGCTCGTGCAGTCTATCAAAAGTACAAGATCAAGTCACTGTGCCAGGTGTTGCTGAATTGCTAACAACATTCAGAAAGGAAATATGTTTGGCAGAATAGCTGCCAACCACCACCAAATGTGGTCTCTCTTGGACCCTTCGGCCTCAATATGGTCCTAGAGATGATGAAGGCAACCAAGGAACATAGGTTCCTTGGGCTTCTCCATAACTGGTTCCACGCGTATGGGATCACCTTTGAAGCAAAGATGCCGGGACGACGGGCTCTATTCACCGTTGAACCCGAAAATATTCAAGCAATGTTAGCACATAAATTTGACGATTTCGACCTCGGAGAAAATCGCTTAACGGCATTCCATCCCCTCTTGGGAAATGGCATATTTTCGTCAGATGGAGAAAGATGGTCGCATTCACGAGCCTTGCTTCGTCCTAATTTTGCTCGAAATCAAATCACCGACATTGAGATCTACGAGCGACATGTCGACACCTTGATTCAACTAATTCCGCGGGATGGATCAACGGTAGATCTGCAAGACCTATTTTTTCGAATGGTTTGTGGCAATTCCTTCATTGTTCCAGCTGTTAGCTGATGTTTTCCGAGACCCTGGACTCCGCGACTGAATTCCTTTTCGGGGAATCTGTCCAATCTCTCCAGGGCACGGCTGCGTCTGCCTCTTCCTTTTCAAAGGACTTTTATACGGCTCAAGAAGGACTAGCCTTTAGATTTCGAATGGGCCCTTTGAGATTATTTTATGGCGGCAAGGAATTTTCGCGATCGGTTGCTAACATCAGAAATTATGTCGGAAGGTTTGTTCAAAAGGCAATCGACATTCGGACTGCTTTAGACAGTGATGCTGCTTCTGCGGAAGTTCGTAGACTTGATGAGCAGCAATATGTGTTTCTCTATAAGCTTTCTAAAGAGACACTCGACAAAACAGAGCTGACTGATCAGCTTTTGAGTATTTTGCTTGCTGGTCGTGATACCACCGCTGGTCTCCTGAGTATCACTTTCTTTATTCTGGCTCGACGACCAGATATCTGGAGTAAGCTCCGAGAGCAGGTGTTGACTCTCAATGGCCGAAAACCTTCATTTGAAGATCTGAAGTCAATGACCTACTTGACCTGGGTGCTCAACGAAAGTAAGAGTCCACAAGTCACGGCAAATTGATTCGAAAAATTAATTTATATCCCCAGCTCTGCGTCTATACCCAAGTGTGCCCTTCAATGCGCGCACAGCAAACAAAGACACTCATCTCCCTGTTGGTGGTGGCCCAGATGGAAAAGCCCCAGTTTTTGTTCCCAAAGGACAAGACGTAATGTATAGTCCTTTTACGATGCATCGTTCTCGTGAAGCTTTTGGGCCTGACGCAGACGAATACAAGCCAGAGAGATGGGAGAAGGTGAGGCCTGGCTGGTCATACCTGCCCTTCAATGGTGGCCCTCGTATATGTATCGGACAGCAGTTTGCATTGACCGAGGCTGGATACACAATGGTCAGAATACTACAGAATTTCCAGACAATCGTGGACCGGGACGAAAAGCCATTTGAAGAAGCTTTGACGCTAACAATAGCAAGTTTCAATGGCACAAAGGTTGCCATGACCCCGGTTAAATAATCTGTCTCGTAGACCTGTGGACCTTCCGAGGTGCCAACCTGGTTGGAACCTTGGAAGGAGTCTTATATATCTTTCCCAAGGTTCGATTACTGTGATTGTAAATACCTTCCATGGATCGGCATTCGAGTTATCTCGAACTGGTTTCTCATGTCGTCCAATGAATTTCGATTAAATAGTCCAGCGGTTGGGGAATTCCAAAGGGCAGAGAAATTCGTGTCGCCGAAACGAGTGATTGATTATTTTACGAATGCGGTAGTGTACAGAAGCGAGTCCGAAGTCCCAGGGGGCATAAAATACATGCAACTACTCTTTTTCGAGCTCCTTGAGCCTCTGCACAAGCTTTTCCCGAAGGAAAGGGCTCAACCCAAGACTGGAAGAGTCAGCGTCTGAATGAAAATGCACGTAGGAGATAGAACAGCACTTACATTCCGTCGCGGGTTACGACACGGTATGTACCTGCTCGGTATTAGTTCCAAATCAAGTACATTTGCATGCAAACTTACCGCTAGCCTGATATTTACCGTCTCCATCCACGAATTGGCCCTTCCCGTCGACCTCAAGGCTCCCGAAGATGTCTTCAGGCCTATTACTTCTCAGCATGATTCTGAACCTATGTTTCAACACTCAACACTTACCATGCAATTCGGCCGTACTCTGGTGGCCTCCGATTATCCGAAATATGAATCCAACCACCACGACCAGCAGAACCAGCGCCACCCTGTCCACTTGCACCGCCACTAGAGTCGCTGGCTTCAGCCCGTCGTTTGCTTCGTCGGGAATTGGTCAATAGTACGCCTCCAGAGTTCAAGTTAGCACCAGACGTCGATACCATAACTTGTGCTTGAGATTGTGCATCTGGGTCCTCATGTGCATGTTTGGAGAAGACCTCCTGTAGGATTGTTATGAACTTCGGGTTCTCCGTAAGAGAATCAGTCGTCGGAGGCAGCTTTGTAGTTGCGCCGATAGAAAGATTGAAGTTCACCGGCTCGGATGGTAATAGTGATAAGACATGGGTGCCGGTTGTGCCTTGGCTTGGGAATACATACTGTGCATATGTTAATATCAATATCGTCGCTGAGGAGAAGTTGACCAACAATATGGGGATTCCCTTCCAAGGTTGATAGGCCTCTGATTTGAGACCATCGACTGAGGCCCCAGACCTGGCGGCCAATAGTCCTAGACGAAAACATTGTGCTAATTAGATGTAACAACGCAAGGCGCTGGCAGTCATGTAACCCAGATTTTGACTACGTTGATTCAAACGTCATTGAAGACTGCAGAAACCAGGCGGTGGAAAGGGCGGTAACGGGAGACAAACCGATGCGCGTTCCTGAAAAAGAGAAGATCGAATCACGTCGCGAGTCCCTAGCTGTGCCGATAAATTGCTGTACGGGGGTCTACATTACTCGTGGGAGCTGTAGGCCGTCAGATTGGGTCTTCTTTCCTTGCCAGAAACGCGAACGTCTCGTGGTGAGGCCCGCAGTCGCCGGTCTTCTAGTGTGCATTCAAGGATACCCACGCCAGTTGAATATCACACGCCAGTGTGGTTACTCCTACAAGCACTGCGTGTTTCGGAATCTTTCACTGCATTGATTGACAGGTTATTGGAACAGAATTACGGATCGGTTCTAGCACATCATGGCGACCCCTTCTGCAAAACCTGGCGCAACGCCTACCCACCTCACATCCTCACCTCACCCCGGTTCCGCAGCTCTATCTCGCTCTTTCGCTCATAAATCACCATCAACACGGACACCTACTGGGTCAGGAGCTGGCCATAATACACATGTCAGTGTTTCTTCGTCCCACCAATACGCCACACCTCTCGCCGTAAGTAGCGGCGTCGACGATCCTGTCAACTTCAGCTCACCATCTGCACTTCTGGCGCTTGGCGCATACACCGGGATCAGTCCTGGGGTTGCAGTTCACGACGGACTAGTGGGCACAAGCATGAACGATAGCGATATCCAAAATTTAGGAATGCAGGGTCTCAAGCTGGCACGTGATAGCGACGAGGAACAAAAGCACCGGATCGAAGAGGTTGTACAATGCCTGCGAGCACGCGTCGCAGGCCGAGGTGTCTCTCGCGAAGGCGTGGAACGACTGAGCCGTCTTGAAGGTTTCGAGTCTATCTGGCAAGATAATGATATCAACATTGCGGGAAACTTTGTCGACCTGGAAATCGAGTTTCATGCCGGTCATGAGGTAGTCAAGGATGTCAGTTTACGATATGCCACACCCGAATACACCGAAGGTGAACGGAGAGAGGAAGCAACTGCTGTCTTGAAACGCAATCTTGCGCAGTCTCCACAAGATGCCGATGCCGGGAAATGGAGATCACTGCAAGGGTTCTATGAGAACATTCAATGGCTTGCCAAGTTTGACAAGCTAAGCCAAGAAGTCAATTGTTTTGAGGCTCTGGAAGGTCTTGAAGAAAACCTCAGGCGCATTTGGGTGGAAGAAGGCAAAATTAACAAATATGGTGGTGCATACGAGCATCTTTGCAGTGGGTTTATTGGTCGTCCGAGCATGCACAAGGGATCTCGAATTGGGCTTGGTCTCGAATATTGGATAGATCAGCCCAAGCTTATTGATTCTAAGAAGAAAGAATCATCTGGTGCAATGGCTCTAGGCAGCTCAAAAGAGCAAGAAGAAAGCGACCTAGAGGACGAGGGGCAAGTATGGGCAGCCATGATTGAATGCGAGGAGGGATATCCGTCCCTTCGCATCTCGAAGGAGTGGGTGGCAACCGATGTACTCTCTACCGAAGAAAAAGCAGACGCATCTGACTCTACTGAGCCTTCACGATCTGTCAATTGGCTAGAGCCTCCTCAAACCATGCGCATATCCCACGGGAATCACTCCGATCCAATGGCTGTCGACTCAAGTATGCTTGAATCATCACCGCCGAATCGCCGATTTGTTCTGAAGTTAGACCCCGCCCTCGACCTTCCTATCTTTGCTGCATCAGAAATCGAAAGACATCTTGGTTTGCAACAACCGCAAGAGTTCAAGTTTGTTACATATGATACCTTGCTAGTTTCCGAACCCATCGATGATACACCCCTACCAGGCCAAAGGACACGAAGAGTATCTGTGGATACATATGATGCCCATGGAGCCTTTCACAAGAATCACCACACCTACAGTTTCCAGCCATTTGAAGCAGTCTCAGGACGAACTATTCGCGAGATCCCCTTTTCCCATCCTCGGCAAATTGCCGAAATTATTCCGGTATGCATACCATTATTTGATTACAAGAAGCAGCTCATTAACTTTGAACAGACATTCCGGCAATATGCAATGCTCTCAAGCATTATACGGAGGGTGTTTAGAAAACCAAAGGAAGAGAAAGACACCAAGCCGAATCATTCTACAAATCCGCCGGCTGCCAACCCTAACGCTGCAGACCAAGATCTTGGCGATATCTTCAGTCACAGCGGAATCGTTACGCTGGGTAACGATGAAGCTACTGATGACAAGCTGAGCGTTCTCCTAGCTGGCGGTTTCCCATCCTCGGATTCCGAGACCGAAATTACGTCCTTGTCTAGTGGGGCCAAGAGTCTGCACATGGACGACGTTAAAGTTGACGTAACACTACGGACTCAACTCGGACAAGCGCCGGCCCTCATGCTTGTTATCTCAGACCCTGGAAAAACTACAAGTGAGACAGATGACTCAGACATTGAAGCAGTCAATATTACAATGTGTCTTGAAATTGGCCTCAATGGCCGAGCCTCTGTGCTGGAGAGTGCCGGCCTTGGGAACAAGAAACCTGAAGGTAACAGGGATACGGAAATGCAAGGGGCCGATGAAGGCGAGCCGCAGCTGCAGGATGTTCACAAGAAGATCGCTCGAGTGCTAGAGATCTCGCAGGACTTGGGAATCTTGGTGGAGTGGGTCCTAGGCTGGCAGCGGCAGCAGGCCGGCCGTGGCTGATAAAGTCCTACACCCCGGAATTCCGGGCTTGACGGTTCTCTGTACAATAATACCAGCATATAGTATATATGCTCATACCTTGATCTTTCTCTTTACGAACCTAGAGAAGGACATGCTTACTGTGAACGCAGAGTGCAAGGCCTGGTAGTGGGATATACCCCGCGATATGGCCTATCCACGTCTTCATGACGACAAATCAATCATATACCCGCAAATGATGAAGCATGGGCTGAATATGAAATATTTTCAGGTTAGATGTGCGGCAGCTGGCTGCCTTGTTGCTTATTTTGCCATGACACACTTGATTCCCTGACGCGGTATCACGTCATGAGCTTTTAGCTGCACTAGATTACGATCAATGAAGAAAAAAAAAACATCTTGTCAGCGCCAGCATAAACAGCCATTGATTGTGAGTTTTTCAATTTGGAGTCTGACGACTACAAACGAGATCTGACCGGAACTACCGATTCATCAAAGATCACATCAAGACGTGATCAATCTCAACACTAGCATTTCGATCTACATCAACTATAGCGTATAGCGTAAGGATCGCAGTATCTGCATCTTCCTCCCTTATCTCTACGAACCCTCGCCCAGTCATATCACATGATTGATGAGGGCAGAATGTGGTCACGCTTCTACTTGAGAAGTTTGCTTGCGGGACAGCATCATAATGTCGTCGGGCGGCTGATCAGTTACCCCAGAAAATGAAGCGGGGGCCACATGGGCCATAGACCTTGAATCAAGCATAGGATCATCTGGCTAGTGCAGGCTCGCGCAGGCACGGTAGCTGACTATGAGGTATATTGATGTAACTGCTTCCAATCACAGACAACCCCGCGCTAAGCGAGGGAATAATCAGACGACTCGGGAAGCCCAGCAGCGATGGAGACATTCCCTAATTGAAACAGTAAAATGAGGTCAAACCTGTTAATTGACGCCATTAGTTGGGTACCTAGGTATAGGGTTTGGAATAGTGTACAAAAGGGTCGTTGGTATAGTGGTATTGACTGGAATTGTCAAAACGGGCTCCATCTGCGGCTTTTGTCCTGGCGTCTGAGAATCGGTCTAATTATTACGATAGTCTATAGATCGGTATTTTATGTTGCTAGGCACTTGTTTTCAATCCATGGATGTTTCTATAAGTCATTAAATATGTTCCAAGGCTGTCATCCACATTCCAGTGAGGCATTTTCGAGAAATCCCTCGTACTTTCTGGTGCGGGGCATGTTTTCTTAGCATTTTAGCACTGCTACCACAACCTGCCAGGAGCAAATATAGCCCTGTATAGCATCACGATGGTCTCAAGTAAGCGCCCAGCTAGCGATGAGATAATACCGCTGTTGCCACCGCGATATTACGTGCAGAGTATTGAAGTGATGACTACAAAACTCGGTACCAGCGTGAGTCAAGGCGTCGCCGAGCCAATCAGACCCAACCGATAAGAAATCCAGACTCTGTCGATCCAGATCCAGGTTTTATTACTCCTTTGTTCAGTTATTTTCCGAGTCACAAGGGTCTTAGGGGAAAATATCCAGGAGTCCAGAAGTCATAGGAGTTTGACCTATCCCCTAGATACGGAGCCTCGACTCGGCAACTCGCTGTATTATCGCCTCAGGCCTTATGTCTCAGAGCTATTCTTGTCAGATTCACTAGATCGGTCTCTTATGGCTGTGCTGGTGCTACTGCCACTGCCACTGTGCTACCGAGCATCCACGAGTCCAGGGATATTCTTAGACAGGGCTGAGATCGGGGAAAGCTGCCGCGCAGCCACTCACCCGCCATCTGATTCCTGAAGTTCCCGACTTCACCTGTGCTACGATTTGCGGACGAGAAATACGGGGTAGATCCTGGGCTCTTTCACCTGATAGGTGCTAGCACCTGTGTGTTCGTCGGGAGTTTACTTCTAATGGCGGGAAATGCCCTAATAAAGCGGTGACTCCTTAAACTGAGGCATACAACCCCCAGCCGTAGAACTGAGCCCCGGAGAACTCCCCGAGCACGAAAGGACGAAAGGCCTTATTACATAAAAAAAGCGCCGGGAATAGATAATCAGTCAGAATCAGTACAATTAAAGAAGTATCGACTCGTGACATCTCGCATACGACTGTACCAAAACCCCCCTCTATGGCCGGTGTCGGGGGCGGACCCAGAGCCTTGGCTGCGTTTGATTGGCGCGTCGGCCGTTTCGAGAAGTCTTTCGCCACGCTCCACTGCGTCCACTCGTCCACATTGTCCACTTGGGGACTCTGATCGATCCCGTTCTTGGTTCTTGTGGGATGGGGTTGCGGATCAGTATTGATACATGTAAATTATCTACCGGTCATCCTGGGAAGGCGTGCTAGGTTCTGGAAAGACGGTGGAGGGGTAGGGTTAATGGTGGCACCCGGATTCTTGTTTAGAAGGGGAAATAAGATGGATTTTCCCTGTATGTATCAGGAGTCAAATCAGTCAATTTAGCCCGGTCAAACGGGGCACACATCTGCAGGTACAATTCCCTCCAGTACGCGTACGGTGGATAAGAAGATTGAAAGATTACAAGGTGATGGTATCGTCCCACGCGGAGGAACAGCCGACGCACCGAGCTGATAAGAATCGCCATTTGCGACGAACTAGAGTTGCAAGAATACGGTAGCATGGGGTCAGATGTTCGTCCCAGAAAGAATATTGTGGTGTTCACCGAGTCATCTTAGGGGTGTAGATAGGCGCAAATTTGACATCGGCACAGTACTTGCTTTTTCTACAGCCAAAGCCAGAGGTCTAGAAGCCCGAAGATCGTGGAGGGGCGTGGGCCTATCATTAGTCCATGCAGCTGATGCGCCGAGTTTAACGCCGTATTTTTTTTTTCTTTTTTGGACATTTTGATAGTTGAATAATGAGTCGAATTCGACTTAGCAATCTTGGCTTTTGTATAATATGTTTCGGTTAAGTGATCCGCCCGCGGCTCAGGATGGGCGTGGGAGTTCCCGGGGAGAAGGTTCCCCCAGACTTTGTCCTGAGGCTACACACGCCGGGCGTGGGGTGCAAGCGCATGGGGAGGTAAATGCGCTTCCTCATTAATCGCGGTTGATTAGAGAGGGTCTGAGCAGGTGTTCTTCGTCTTATCGGTCCAACGGGATCAAAGCGATTCATCATATTACTGGACTACATTACAAGAACTGCATTTTGATTGGGCATCCAGCGGGGGAAGGGCTATCGCGATGAGGATTTAGAGGCACTAATACAAGCCCTAATCTTTTGAGACTACAGCGCGGGTGGCGGTCGGTAATGTGGTTACCGCGTGCAGGGGTTAGGACAATGAAAAGTGTGTGAAAGTCACGACAACACCCCTCCCCTGCGCCGAAGTATAGATCAAAAAAGTGCTATTGCGGGCATAATTCCTATTGGAGGCATTTTTCTTCCAGTCACGAGAAACCGATACTGTAAATGTGCCCAATGCCCGAGGATATCACGTAGATCTCTGTTCTCTTTCACAGATTTCGGCGACGACCGGGCACAGCATTTTGTATGATGCGGCAATGATGACGCGGGGAGAGTGGCATTGGAGTTGATCATCGTTTGCCTCGGGTCTTTTATGAAAGAGATCTGTCGCGGGATTCTAGGAGTCTAGGAATCCCAGGCTGCGGACTTCTCATGCATAGAAAAAAAGAAGACACCGCAAGCCCAACAATGCGTGATTTTCCTAATACTTGTTTCCCCAACGACTCCCGGTTTCGGGCGTGAGAATGCGAATGTATGAGGCACTTTACAGAGGCCATTACAGGCATTACGGATACCGGTACCAGACCGTACGGCTAGGCCGGATTGGGAGTGGCTGGGACGTTGTTTCTGCGCTGGGCTGCTTCCCCCCACCCGAAACAGTGGGAAACCAGAAAGTAAAAAAAAAGAAAAATTCGAAAAATTCGACTTCTCTGGAAATTCCCAAAAAAACCCGCAGTGACTAAATTTAAATCTTTATCGGACCTTCTTAAACCTCGCTCCTTCGCCCCCCCCCACCAACATCTAAAAACTCCATTCTTCCCTCGCTTTGGATTTCCCATCCATCGTTTCTGTTTTCCTTATCCTTCGGGATTTTGCTTATCTCCAAAAACTACAAAACACCTTTTGCTTGCTCCGTCAAGTCTGTTAATTTATCAACTCACATACCCCCATAATCCTTCATTATGGTACGTCAAAGATCGTGACTCATGTGTCCCAACTACCAGACTAACGAACTCCCTCCCTCTCCAGGCCGATGCAACTGAAGTCTCCAACACGGAGAATGTGCGTTTACTCTCGCATTGAATTTCCACAATGGCCTTTGAGCTTTTGAGGAAATACAAATAAATACTGACTTGCCCTTGGGTGAACAGCTCCTGAAGTACATGAGCCTCGACCAGCGCGGTAAGGTTCTAGCCGAATACGTATGGATTGATTCCACTGGTGGTACTCGCTCAAAGACGAAGGTACGGCTACTCTCATCTCTCTTCACGATGTGGACGTTATCGCTGGATCGGCCCCTCGATAAGCCCGTACGGGGAAATTCGATCTGACACGCGACGCCCCTGCAACTATCCGCATCACGTGAAGAGGGGCTTCAACCAGCTTTCAAAAGGATCCCCGAGGCTAACACGCAATCTTCATTAGACTCTCTCCAAGGCTGTCACAAGTGTTGACGAGCTCCCGGAATGGAACTTCGACGGTTCATCTACCGG
>KZ119011.1:113291-134172 GCA_002153405.1 Mycosphaerella populi pn0402 | reverse complement strand
TCTATTCATTTCTTCGACTCGGTCTCCAGACGAGACCACGCTACGTGCGCTACCGCTGTTTCACTAGGTATAGGTGTCCTTGAGTTGGGGCAATTTTCATCTAATGAACTCTGCTATGGGGAAAAGAGCTAGACTGCTCATAAAACAAGGTCAATAAATGACAATGTCTAGCTAGCTAGATAGATACGGAAGGAAAAGACAAGCACAGCAGCAATCTGGCTAAATAGGCTGGCCGTTTAGCACAAACCGGGGGTCTCCGGTATGAAGCACTTTAGTGACCTCAATATGATCTCCGATCTTTATTTCGCGGGCTTGGTATAATGGGACTGTGGATAGACTTATCTTCAAAAACTGCTATTTCGACATCGGACACAAGAAAATGGACTCGGAATTCTATTCTTGATCCATGGATGAGATTACGTATGAGAATGAGCTATAAATTGATCCACTCCAGACTACTTTACCAACGCATTTACTGCAGATTTTGTATGAACTTTGTTGCGGCGAACTTCTACATATCACTCAGAAAGTTTACAATGCATGTTTATTTTCTAGATAATTTAAAGACAGACTCGTTCTAATTTACGTAAGATACTTGTCATGAAGTTGATAATGCCTCTTACTGGAATAATGAAAGCCTGGTATTATAGCGACATTCCGAATGTTTGTATTGAGGATGGGTGCGGTTTAATTGGGGGAGCATTATTCACTTCTTCACTTTCAACCTGTCACTTGCAACTCCTTCACCTACCCCTTCAACACCTCGGCCTTTTCTCACTCCAACTCGCCGATCAAATTCTATTTTTCTGCAATCTCATCCTCGAGGTAAGTGTCTTCTAGATTACATGATTCGTGTCCCTAAACTCGCACGGCTCCAAAGAGCCCCAACTTCCAGTCTCCCCTGAGCTCGAGGAAGCTGACCTTATACTTTTCCAGGGAAAGTACGATCAGCAACTTACTGACGCTGTGTCCCCTTCCAGACATCCAGACATCGGTATTGAGTCTATCAACACCCTCTTCCACGCAACCAACCCCTGATACGCCAAAAATGCCGGTCAAGCCCTTATCTGAGACTTACCAAGCGCTTGGTGTACTTGATAAAACCAAGGAGCAATGGATTCTCATTGAAGCGGTCGCCAAAGCTGCAATCGGCACCTTGTACAACCTTGGACCTGGGCAGATCCTCGACGCAGTGGATATGTTGACTGAATTCGTTGAAGAGGAGGTTGAGCGCTCCCCCGACTTGGTATTCATTCGCGAGAGCATCAATGCCGAGGATCCAGACAAGCAGAAGCAGAAGAAAGACGAATACGTCAAAGATCTTCTCTCCCTGTATCTCCACCTCTTCAAACTAATGGAGCTCAAAGAAATCAGCCAAGAGCAAGCCTTCGCCGAAGAAAGGGCTGCTCAAGGATGGTCACCCAAATCTCCCAGCAAGGCCGAAGTTACACTCCACCATGCTGATTGCGGCGCTGTCAAAGATTCAGGCAAAAAATGCACCCGCAGCTTGGGACTCGATGACGGTATGATTCCCAATTATCGGCTCGGCATGTGGTCTGCTCGATACAACAAGTGTCCGATCCTTATGCGTCTCAGCGAGATTACGACATGTGGCGTCTACAATGATAGTGATGAGGGTATCATCAATCCTTATCACTTGGACTTCGAAATCCTGGATAATCAGATGGAGCGCCAGTGGGATACCCGGATTCACTGGACATGGACGCAGATCTACTACTATGACGATGCTGGTCCGCACCTTTTGAATCCGAATTCTTTCCCACGCATGATCGAGAGCATTGCCAACTGTCTCCGCCAGAAAGGAATTATGCCTGACAAATCTAAACCCGATCCCGAAGTTCAGCTCTTCCTAGGACGACGCTGCCAAATTTTCCAGAAGTAGAGGGTTTGGTTTCCAAGACCATCCACGGCGACTAGTCGAGGCTCTACATTCATGGAGAGAGCTTGCTATTAACCTTGCTGCAGTCTAGTATGCGATGAATTGAAAGGTCCACAGGAATTAGTACCGAGCACAAGGATAATCGAACACATTTTTATCTAATGAATATTCCCTACGTAATCAGTACTTGAGATGACATCCTCAACCCCGACGAGGCCATGTTTGTAGATTTCTAGCAAGTTCGTATTCAAGCTCCCAGGAAATGAAAAGTTTAGTTCCTAAATGGAACACTTCATCGTTCCAATAGGCATGAGTTTGCGGTTAGTATTTATAACGACTGTGTCAACCAAGTGCCACTATCATACCTCGGTGATCAAGTGTCTGCACTACATACTTGAATTGAGAGTGAACCATTAGTGCCCAGATTGCTTGAAATGCCTGCTAGCAGGTCCTCCAGGCTCAATTATAGTATTTTATATTATACACTATAAAACCATCCATGGATCCGAGCCTCGGGGAAGGGAGGTTCATACTTGAAAGTACTTGCTATAATTACTCTTATGATTACTATAAATGAATGAATTTACTTGAGGACATTTATTGGAGCAAAATTGCTTTTTGAATTAAACACTATCGGGCGTAAACTAGCTCACCACCTGGACGTAGGGGCGCACCCGAACCACATAGGTAACGTGCATACCAGAGCAAAATAGAGCCGCAACGACGGGTTCCCATATCAGCCATGAGATAAAAGGATATCTCATGGGGAAATAACATACCACGCACTTAGACTAGCAGAGCTAGCAGGACAGTGACAACAGTGCTGAAAATGTTTCGAACACCCGACGCGGAGTTTCCAGCGTTGTAGACGGGAGAGCTGGTCTTAGCGACACCAGAACTACCGGATGGCACACTGGCCAGAGTGGTCTTGGTAGGGGCATGACCAGGAGTCAGGGTGGTGGTCTTCCAGCAGTTGCTAGTGCAGGTAACCACATTTGTAGAGGTAGTAGTCACTGGAGCGGGAGTAATGGTAGTAGCCTTCGAGCAGCTTGTGGTGCAAGGAATGACAGTGATAACTGGGTTAGTCAGTGCAGTTGCGGTCTGAGTAACGGTCTTAGAGCACGACTGAGTGCAAGGCACGACAGTAATCAAAGGAGTAGCCAGGTTGGTGACTGTGGAGGTCTTCGAGCACGACTCAGTGCAAGTCACAACAGTCACAACGGGAGTAGTGACTAAAGTTGCGGGTCCGGTGACAGTCTTGGAGCAGCTTTCAGTGCAGGTGACCAAGGTTGTAACGGGAGTAGGCACAAGAGTGGTGGCCTTCGTGAGGGTTTGAGAGCAGGACTCAGTGCAAGTAACAACAGTGACCACGGGAGTTGTAGGTGCAGATGAGTTGGCACAAGGAACGGTCAAAGTCACCGTAGTAGGGGTAGGGGCACATTGAGTGCAGACAGTGACAGTGGTGGTCCAACCAACAGGAACAGGTGGCAAGGTAGAAGCACAAGGAAGGTGAGTAGTCAAATTGGCTACCTCGGTAGCCTTGGGACAGACTGTAGCAGTGTAGGTTGTAGTCTGAACAGTGAACCCAGTTGGGCAAATCTCAGTGTAAGAGGTTGTGATAATAGTGGTCGAGGGCTCCAACCCAGGAATTGTGGTTTTGGTGAACACATTTCCTGGCGCAGAAGAAGTACGCACCACATCTCCAGTCGAGGTGGGCAAGTCCGAGGTCGATGTAACCATGGCAGTTGGATAAAAAGAAGAGGTTGTACCCAGAGCACTGGAAGTTACAGACGATCCAGTGATACCAATGGTGCTCGCAGTGCCAGAAGTAGCAGTGGCACTGGAAGTGACTGAGATAGAGACTATGACAGTCCCAGAGCCAACCGCAATAGGGATTGGGGTCTGAGAAGAAGACACGGACGGAGAACCGGTCAGCAAAGTCCTGGTACGACGAGGCGAGGAAGCAGGGGTTGGAATCACAGTAACAGTCAAAGTCGATGCGGTGAAAGAAGTTACCGTAGTAGAGGCATCAACGCAATCAGAGCCACTGCAATTGGCCTTTGCAGAAACAGCAGGATATGCTACACCAAGTGAGCCCGGGATGAAGGCCACCATCACGGAGATAGCAGCCCACAGAGGGAGAAGAGTGAATCCAATCATGGTGGACACGAGGATTGAAGCGAGTGACGGTGGAGATAGACTTGATGAGCGAGTGATGAGGCAGAAGGCAGAGAAGCACGAAAGGAGATGGAAGCAAGCGAGTTCGAGGATGCTTGCGGAAGAGAGGAAAGAAGAAAATAAAATTGGAGTGGGGGAGGAGAATTTATTTGTGCTGTGTTGACACGAGGGACAGAGAAGTGAGAGATTTCTCGACGTGGAGTGGCCGAAAAACGTGGTACGTATGAACTTGTGTACCTCCAGGAAGATTAAATCTGTGACTATCCGGTAATCACGTTACAACACTTCTATTAAAAGTGCATTTATAGGATCTTACTTAAGAGCAGAAACCAATGGAGATAGAGCCCTGGAGTGATAGTGACTGCAATACTGGCCATGGATACGCTGGGGGAGGGGAGTGGCAAATAAAGGAACATGATACCAAGGGCACTAAATAAAATGAACATGTCTAGAGAAGAATAATAATAAGAGGGAAAGTGTAGCGAGTAGCCAGAATAGAATATGCCGGGCCACAACAATTTTTCTGCAGGCGCTTCCTGGATTCAGATTAAGATAATATGATTAAACATGATGTTGTGATTTCACAGGGGTTTATTGCAGTCAATGAGTCTAATGAGTCTGATTATTGGATTGTAATCAATCATCCCAGTGCGCTGACCATCCTTACAAAGACTCAAATGAGTCGGCGTGTATAATGTAGAGACTACCTAGGTAGTACAGAGCCACCAATAAATGTGTTGGAAGAATTTCAGTGACACTTATGCGGGTCACTTTGGTTAATAAAAGCACCGTAGAATGTCTACATACTCCCTGGGTATAGTAACTTCACTTGACGCGCCTTAGTATTTCTTTATTGGCCGAATCTACCTCGTCTGGTCGTCAGCGCATCAAACCAGGACAGGAAGGGCCGGTTAAATTGCTCCAGTAATACTGATGGATTCTTTATGGTTCCTTTGGTCATACCACGTAAAGCAACCATTCAATTTGTCATTAGACATAGTACAAGTGACTTGATATGTATTCCCAGTCTTCCGACGCGTTGGAGACCACTGATTGATATAGCGACGCCTAGATACAGCATAGAGGGTGATAAAAAATACTTCGTTCCCCCTGGAACTTGATCCCTGGAACCTTGGAACTTTAAATACCCATGGATATTTAAAGTCTGCGGGGAGTACCCACTGAACGATTGGAAAAAGAGCTTGGATTAATCGCAGGCTTAGACATACTAAGGCTCACTCTCAAAGTATGATCGAGAATAACATCTCCAGTCCAAAGTAGAAATATCCAAATAGTTTTCCTGCTGGAATTGTTCAGGGAAAGTGTGCCGCTGATACTGTCTGTGCTCATCGCGGACCATAGTTTAGTGTCCCGCTCCCCACGCCACTCCCAGCCAGAAAATACCACCACACGAGAAAGAGGATATTTCCCTGAACACCCTCCCTCTCAGAGGCTCAGAGATTACCTCTATCAAGCACACAAGATGAGCGAGTCCATTGAAACCGTTTCAACAGGTCCACCCTTCTACCTGACCCCAAAGGGGCGAATGACTCTTGGCGAAGGCCCCATATACCGTGCCAGCGACTCCACCCTGCACTGGTTCGATTGCCTCTCTTCGCCAAGCGAACTTTATATCCTGACCGTCGATCCAGAAACTGGATCTGCGGTGGGCGACGCCCGTATACATACACTTTCTGACAGCATCACCGTGGCTGCATTTCGCAAGAACAAGCCCGGAAGCTACATCGCGGCGTACTATCAGGGAGTGTGTTTTTTGGATGAGAACACCGGCGAATTTGAAGTAGTGCGTGAGATCATTCCCTCGTCAGAAAGAAACCAACGTCGCTTCAATGATGGGGGTGTTGATGCCGCAGGTCGTTTCTGGCTAGCGGAAATCGACGTTACTGCTGCAGCGTTTCCCCCCGGGGAGGTTCCTGCAGAGTATGGTGTTCCAAAGGGACGACTCTGGAGATATGACCCGGATGGAAGTTTGCACTTGATGTTGTCCGAGGGCCTTATCTGTGGGAATGGAGTAAAATGGAGCCCGGACAATCGCACGAGTACGTGTCTCTGACTGCATATCCTAGCATGAGGACTAATTATGATATCTGTCTATTCGCAGTGTACCTGAATGACTCCGTCGGTGGAAAAATCACCGCACTTGATTTTGATCTCATTTCGGGGAATATCTCGAATCAGCGGACCCTTGTGAGTTTCCAGGGTACTAAAGGGGAGCCAGATGGCATGGTATTAGAGTAAGTATCATCACGTCAGTATACTCTGAACCCTTACTTACTATTAATAACTACTCGTAGCACTGAAGGTAACATCTGGGTCGCTATATACGCAAAGAGCTCTGTGATGGTCTTCAACCCCGAGGGAACCCCATTGAAAGAAATCAAGCTTCCTGCTCTTTACCCAACTTGCCCGACATGGGGAGGATCAAATCAAAATATCCTATACATAACCACAGCCAAAGACCGAACAGTTAATCCCGATTCAAATGATCAAGGGGGGCACATATACATGCTTCAATCAGCCGGAAACCAGGGGCATGGGAAATATGAATTTGACGGTTGAATCCAAGAACAAGCACCTGGCAGCAGTCTTCCGCAGGATTCTTGATTGCTACTCACAGTCATGCGTGGAAAATGACTACGGGGTGTGGTGCGCAGTATAATCAGGATACTGCCTCCGGTATTAAGACTTGTGCCAGATCAGATGGATTGCCTAAGCAACAGAAAATGTGACTGGAACTCGTAGATACACAATGCATAGAAATGTGCTCAACGCGACACCAATCAGGTTGGCTATGTTTTCCCCGAAAGTCAATTTTTTTTATTTTCCGATGTGTCTCCTTAAAGCCTTTCTCAGTTTCTCAAACGTTTTGGCTACAATATTGGTAGCCAACCCCCCAAACTCTTTATCTTCCATTTCGACGTGCAAGACTGCCAAGACAACTCATCATGGCACGCCTGGATTTTCTTCCCCATGAGATCATTCTGGGTATTATTCAATATCTTGAGTTCCCTAGCTATCTGAATTCCCTTACAGCGACGAACCACCGACTCAACGCCCTCTGCACCGATGATCTTTATGGACGAATTCGAGTATATACTACCGAACTTTCACAGAAAACCAATGTTGAGCTTCTGCAGAGCCGGCTCATCCGGAATCCTGCGTTGCGAGTGATCCAATGGTGCACTCGATACGGGAAGACAGCATGTGTTCGCAAACTCATACAGAAGGAGATCGTACCCACCAAATTGATCATCTCGACTTACGCGATGACCATCGCAGCTCACCATGGTCACGTCGAACTTATCAAGCTGCTCCTCGATCAGCTAGGCGAAGAAGCATTTCAATTACCCGCTTTACCCGAATTATCATGTCAATCCCTTTCTATGAGCAGCGATGGAACCAAAATGCTCGGATCTGCGTGCCTGAATCCTTTGAATACGGCAATCACGAACGGCAGAACAGAGGTGGCAGGTTTGATTATCGACGCGTATAACATTTTTGGACTAGAACCAATCCTGAATTGTATTGACAGTCAATCAATGTACCAAGCAATTGCCACTCACCATGTGTCCAAAAGCCTGACCAAACTTCTACTTGCCAATGGATACAATCCATATTCCTCAGGCAAAGACAATGAACAGGAAATACACGAGAGCCCTTTCACTTTAGCTGCCGCTCTTGATTACAAGGCATTCAAGCTTTTCATTGACTCGCCGGCGTAGCCACCACTCTCCATGGCCCGCAAGATTAACCAGAGGGCTCTGTACTTAGCGTTGCGCCATTGGAACGCCCAATCAGTTGAGCTTTTAATACAGAATGGGTACGGTCTAAGCAACAACAGAAATTATGAATGGTGACACCCATGGGAAGTTGTTTCTTGGAAAACCTCAAATATCTTTTTCCATGCCTCACGATCGGCAGGCATGAAGCCCACACTTTGCGATCTTTTGATGCGCCATATTGATGTCCCTGACACGATTCGAAACAACAAGACCTGGCCGATAATTCATCTTCTTTATCTAGCAGCATCTTGAAACGACATGAACCTTCTGCAGAGCATTCTCAAAATCGATTGGTCAACAAAAGACCCTCCTCTCGCGAAGTGGAAGTTCCAAAAGATGCTGTGTAAAGTTCTCCATGCTTCAATACAGTACGCCGACCTCTCGACCGTCAAGCTTTTGATACAACACGGTGCAGATATTGACTGGATTCCAAACCCTGCTGCCCCGAGAATGATACAAGTGGCGGGTGTACGAGGCTCCCTTGAAGTCTTCGAGTACCTGCTTGAGAAGCAGGGTAAGATGTTTCCCAATGCATCACAAGCTGTGTTTGAAGGTACAATTCTAACGCTTCGCAAGAGTTTTCCCTGGCATGGAGAGCCAATTCCTGTGAACATTATGACCATGAAAGATAGACGGAAGATCATCAAACTTATGCTAGAGAGACAACTAGTTGGAGATGACGAATGTCAACAACACCATAACTCATTTATCTTAACAATTTCCAACGCTGGAGGGAAGCTTTTTCAATTCGCTGAACGCTACATTGATCTCAAGCTCAACTCAAGGAGCCCAGCACACTGGAATGACTTCAAGCAAGCGATGCGCCGGGCTAGCCTGTATGTAGTGAAGCGATTCCTCGAACAAGGATTTGATGCAACTGAGGCTCTCTTTTTCTTCTGTTCGGAGGAGAACCGAAACTTCAATGCCTTCGGTTGTGTTCACGAGGCTATCATTCAGGCTTTTTTGAAACATGGGGCGGCGATAAACGCGATAGACCCCGTCACAAAGAAGACCCCCTTACTCAAAGCAATCATGACGACGAGCTTGACGGCTGGGTATGGATCATCTAATTCGACTCGCCCAGTTGAGTTCCTTATCCGAAAAGGCGCAGACCCATCTCTCGGTAGCCCATGTCCGCTAGTGACTATCGCGCGACTCGGTCATCTACGAACAGTGAAGCTCTTTCTGGACTTCTTCGATTGCAAAATGCCACCTAGTCAATTCCAAGAGCCCATGCATAGAGGTGGCTGTACTGACATGGAAGAAGCCAACCCAACTATCTTTCATTGGTATTGGCAGATTGTCTGTCTGATGGATAAGGGGTTCAAAAAGTGATAATTTGAGCAGAAACGTTGCTCGTTCGTTCTTTGAATTTAATCCCCAAAGTTGAACACAAAGATATTTGATATTTGCTCTATTACTTATCTATCTTCAAGCAATTTCTATTCTACAAGCCCTTCACCCTCGCTTTCTGATGAATACTTGTCCATGAGGAAACATAATACGAGACCGTAGCGAGTATTGGCGGGAAATTAAAGGAGAACAGACATCCATGGATGCTAATGAGCCACGCCTTTTGATGAAAAGACCGGTAAGTGATATATGAGGCATTCTCAATTCAAGACAGTCAATAAGCTGATGTACAAGCCTAGGTGGTGAAGTATGAGGCTCCTAGATGCTTCTGGGCACCCCTCGCGATAGGAAGGAGGGCCCCCTTCAGCCTGAGCAATATCTCCTCTGTCGATTTAGGTCAAAGATGTAAAATTTTAACAGAAATAGATAGTCAGTTCAATTAAACAGTTCAATAATTAATTCATGTTCAAGAACCCAGTTGTGAACTGTACGATTGTAGAGGCAGACACAAGTGGAGGTCACGGGTATCGGACCTGCGTCATCGAGGGAGACATCAACACCATAACCCTGACCCTCCCTGAATTTCCTTCGAGGACGGCCCTGTCAAAATGAAGTGGCCACTAGGGCAGAATTATCGAATTCTTAGGACACCTCCAGGTTTCCATTCTTAAACACTGAAACGAACTGACGTCGAGTTGCTGATCTTCGACCTACAGGGGTGAACTCAAAGAGGCACATCGCCATAATGGCAGCGGGATAGGACCCCTTGGCACCGCCTGGGGGCTCCATAGGATTTGACAGTCTGGCATTCCAGTTGATTAGCAGTGACTGGCGTCCTATCTATGGCAAAATGAAGCTGTGGTCGCGGCTGGGATTCTTCCCATGCCGGCCCCTCGGGAGGCACATTCCACCCCTCCACGCTCGTCGCGTCGACGCGCGCCTGGTTGGCCTACCACTCAATTTAATTCTCCTTTGGTCCAGGTCTTTCTTACTTTAACTTGCTTACGGCTCGAAATCAATGGTTCCGTTGGTCTCGTCGCGCCTAGGCTGCACGACTGTTCCGCCAGTTCCTGCTACTCTTACCCTACTTCCATAGTACCTGTCTACCAAGATTTCGATTGACAAGGTTTTTTTTTTTTTGGATTCCAATTATTTGCCGCTGTTGAGCAGCTGGCGCCTTAAACCAACGCAAGATGGCGACCGGATTCTCGCCTGCCCCACGAAAGGAAGGCACATGGACGAAACTCGTGATATTTATCGCACTATACTGCTTAATCCTGACCTCGCTTCTGCAACTGGTGCTCGTCTTTATCCTCTATGGAAATCATCAGGTTGATTCCAAGATGACCCCGAGTCTTATTCTGGCTATGGTTTCGGTATGTGTGTCGCATTATCAATATGTATCAACCAACTCAGTTGCTAATATGCATCATAGTCCATCCTCTCAATCCCTTTGATTTCATTGCAGAGCCTTGTCGCATGGCAGTATAACAAGATTGGCGGATTCGGAGAGAAGAAAACGGTTCTGCATAACTGCTGCACATATGTCCTGCGCATAGACCTCATGATGTGGCTAGCGGCAAGTGTATCAGGATTGGTGGTTGCGGCTCAGCAAGTATATTGCCTTCCATCCGGAACACACGAAACATTTTGGAGAGTTGGCTTCAGTTGCGCTTTTCATCGGTCAACTGTGATTGTTTCAGTTGCGTCGTTGTATGATCTACCCCAAGAATCGACAATTAAGCTCTTCGTCTCTAACATCTCTCCCAGGGTTGCCGTTTGCACTATGTACTGTGCGAGAGAACTATGCGATCGACCTTACGACGTTTCAATTATTGGGATATATCGCCGCCCGCAGGCATTGAGAAACGGCAGCATTCTCTCGGGCAATAGCTGGGATAGCGATGAAACATTGAAGAACGAGATTTTGAACTTGTGCCGTCAACATGATGGCAAAGCTGGCGGCGAACCTTGGTTTGTGGACCCATTGGTTAACAAAGTCAACTGCCATCCTAGTATCAGACACCCAGCTCCTGTTCGGCTCCGTCCACAACTCCGAGTAAACACTGATCCTGGCTCTGAGTATGGCGAGATCACATCAGACACATCCATATCCCCGGATGACTTGTATCGTATCTCTCCGGGCACGCAAACCCTGTGCGACTTTTTCCCCGTATCCCGCACATCGACGGTGGTTACATCTGCAACAAGCTCTGATTCACGCGCCCTTCTCGCCGACTTCCCAGTACCAAAGGTCCCAGCTATTCCTAAGCAATATACAGCTCACAAGCGACAAAAATCCTCACTTTCATCTTTGAAGCGATTTCTGCCTAGGTCGCTGGCTTCAGTCCCATTGTCTTCAGATCCCCAGATCAGGGCTCTCGCCGATCCAAACGCTGCTTCTGATGTCGACAAGCAAGTGGTTACTTCAGTTCAGAAGGCTCCTATCCCTGGCAAGACAGAAGCACTCCATCAAGACATGATGAACGAAACCCCTACGACCTCGCCAAATACAACAACGCCTAAGAATAGCAATGACCAGACCGCTGCTAAACCTGAAGGTCATGCGAGAACAATGACCATGAACTCTGCTGATGCACCAGAAGTGGTCACGGCACCAGAACCTGCGAAAGTTCGCCGTTCACAGACTGCAAACCCAGTCCCAGCTGCTCGTTCTATGCATCACCAACACTACCCTAGCTATGCCCCCGGTCCACCTAATCCTCGCAAATACTCCCTCTCTTGTCGCCAAAACAATGCATTACACATCGAGCCTGTTCGTCGCAGCAGTTCTCGCCAGTCAAACAAGATGCCCTATCCTGTGCGCAGCACAACCTACCAGTTCGACCAACCTATCCCCCGTCACACGCAAAGCCAGTATCAACCAAAGTACTACCCAGCTCCCCCGCGATGGGCGAGTCTGCACACCATCGACCCAAACTATGGGGTTGTCACTGCATCTGCTCCACGTCGAAATGACGTGGAAATTATATACCCAAGCACCCGCCGCGCGAGAAACAGCACTCATGGCGGCCTCAGTGGCCCACTGAGCTGTATCATGGAGTCGTCTACTCCTCGAGCCTCCGTCCACGAAACTCAATTGGCTTCCATCACTGCTCAAGACCCTTCACGTAACGTCATTGACCACACTACCTACCGTGGTGCTAATCGCACAAGCTTGAATTTTTATTAGAAGCTGCTTGAACTTTTCTCAATGTCTGCTGGTCAGGCGTATATCTGCTTCTAGTCACTGTTTAGTTTTGAATGGTATACAATTGTATTGATCAACAACATTTGTACTGTTGAATGGGGGGTACAGTTGTATGCTCGGGGAGAAGCATGCGTTATGTCTTGGGTTGCTATATTGCTGTTTGATATTCTCGATACCAGATTTGATTTTAATGTTAGTGAGCATAATGCGATGTCTGAAGATAGTCAAGATAATAAGCAAGAAGTCAAATTATTGGAAGTCATCATCTCAGTACGCCAAGCCAGAAAATTCCCGGAGCCGCTTAGATACAAAACAACGAACAACGCCAGCCATTCCCATCCCACACGATGCAAGAAGCTAATGCACATTCAAAGAAACAACAAAATGATCAAACTGAATCTTACCGAAATCAATTTGCCAATAATCACTGATCCTGAACTCTGTCCCTACTCTTAGATCTGTTCTTCTGCGCGTACTTGTACCTATACGCTTGACCCTTTCCATCCAACTTATCGCCATCCTTTCGACGCTTCTCTTTCCCATCAGCAAACACGCCAGGTCCAGTACCTAGTTCCTTCTCGCCCCAGGATATCATCAAAGCCTTTCCCATACGATCTCGCTCCTTGAGGACTAGCTCCAAGCGGCTTTGCCATTCATTTTCCCTCTTCTCGAAGGATAACGCAATGCGACGATCAGTCTCAGAAGCCGCCTCATCTTTGGCTGAAATGATATTTTCAAGGCGTCTCACTTCGCTCTTGAGTGCCTTACGCTGCTGAGAATCTTGGGAAGAAGACGATGCGCGTAGGGTTGTCAATTCAACGCGAAGATCTGCCTCGCGCTGCTCGGCTGCAGTAAGTGAGCTGCGGATTTTTCGCATAGACTCCGCATGGGAAGAGCGTAAAGTGGAGATAGCAGTAGAGTGCGCCGTCTGGAGACTCTTCACCTGCGTCTGGTGCGCTGCTTCCAAGTCAGCGGCTGCTTGTTGCTGGGCTGTGTTGAGAGTGCCATTAGCGTTGGGTGGTGATTGGGGTGGGCTTGGAGGTTGGCCGAGGGCCTCTTCCTGTAAGCGGGCGACAGTTTCGAGAGATTCGGCGTGGTCTTCTCGGGTCTGGGTCAACTCGTGCTGCGTCTTTGTAAGAGCAGCAGTTAATTCATCGACACGCTTAGTGAGCCGTGAATTCTCAGTCTCAACTTTCTGAACGAGTGACTCGGCTTCGTTGGCTTGGTCGCGGAATCGGCTGGCTTCAGCGTCTGCAGTCTTCTGGGCGGCGTTGGCTGTCTGAAGCTCCTCTCTTAACTTGAAAACTTCATCGCCGAGTGAGTGAAGGTCTTGCTGTATCGGCATTCTGGTTTCTATTGGAGAACCAGGCTCAGAAGGTGAGCCAGGGGGGCCAAGGTCTTTGATCAGATCAAGAATCTCGCTGTAGGTACTGCGACCACCTCTTGGGAAATCTGCAGCTACTACTTTCAGCGCATTTTCTTGAGCCTCCACTTGTGACTGTGCGCGAGTTAAATCAGCCTCCAGGCTTTGATTCTTTGCTTCCAAAGGCCGATTCTTGGTTTCAAGGCCAGTTAGTCGATCCTCCAATGTTTGGTTCGTAGCTTTGAGGTGATCAATCTCTGTGTCGAGTCTCTCGTTGTGAAGGGCATGATCATCGATTTCGGCCTTGAGGCGATCAATGTCATCATTCTTTTCATGGAGTTGGACCTCTTTTGCGCGAGTCACTTCTCTCAGCTTAGCCATTGTCTCTTCTAACGTTTCCTCGCGCTTTTTCAATTGGTCTTGTGTAAGGCTAAGTTGCTGTCGCAGGTGAGAGATTGTCTCCAATCTCTCGGCATCCAGAGAACTTTGTGAGTCGCGACTCTGAAGCTTTTGCTGCATGTCGTGTAGGTCTTGCTGAAGAGCATTCATATTTGATTGTTTTGTATTGGACTCTTGGAGAGCCTTTTCCTGCTCCTGCTTTTCCCTCGTTAACGACTCAATCTGGTCATGCAAGTCCTCTTCATGCGTGTCTTTGGACTGCAAGTCTTCGATGTATTCGATCTTCTGCTGGAGTACCGTCTGAAGATGACGGATCTGCTCATCTGCGGAATTTGCCTCTAACACTCGCTCGCGGTTCTGTTGAATTTGTCGATCACGATCTCGAATTTCCTCTTCCAGATGCGCCACCCGTCGGTGAAGCCATTCCTCGCGTTCCCCTGGTTCATTATTCGATGCAGTGGATACCTTGCGCAATGATGGAGAGCGTGAAAGCTGAGAATTGTCACGGGGGTCTTCTTCAATATCCTCTAGCTGGGTTGAATCTTTCGCAAAGCCACTGTGGCGGTTCAACATGTGTGATGGCGTAGACATGTCGACTGGAGGCCCAAATTCGCTATAGTCTCCAGATTCGGCTTCTTCGACCGCGGGTTGTCTTGATCGGACGGAAGAATGGCGCAGGGCTGAATTTTGCTCCGCATGTCCTTCAGTTTCCCCGTTCTCTCTAGAATTTGATCCGCCTTCGCCCAACAGGTATTTTTCAAGGTTTGCTGTAAAGTCATGCGGTCCACCGACATCAGAGAGTTTATCCTCCTCTTCGTTGAATTCGGGGAGAGGCACATCGTCCAAGTGACCGCTCGGAAATTGGCTAAAGTTGATAGTGTATTCGGCTAATCGTGCATCGAGATCGGATCCAGTTGGACTTGCAGCCCCTGAAAACCGACTCTTATGCTGCAATTGGTTTTCTTCTCGGCGCTCGTTGGTGTGATGGTTCTCGTTGCTGTTGTGATCCTCTCGACCATGTGGTTCAAAGCGTTCCGAGACCGGGCTATCAGCAGGGAGAGGAGACTCGGGAGGTGATGGACTGGCTGGGTGCTGTGGAGGAGAAGATGGCATAAATAAAGGCGTGACTAAGGTTGACTGCCCAATCGTGTCGTGGGAGGTAGGGAATGGCGAAGTGTAGCCGGTGTTCGCCATGATAGCAGACGCGTCGCGAGATGGCTTACTTGAACGCGCACACCCAGGGAACAAGACTCGTCGAGGAGGTCGCGGGGCGTTCCTGGGACTACTCGGTCAAAATGCGACGAAAGAGCTGTGTGGGTAGGATAATAATAACACCAATGTGTGGGGAGCAGAAGCAGAAGCTTGGGACGGATCAACAACATTGCGGAAAATCCTCGCTGCCTGAGGCACTTATTTACCTCTTTCCTGTTTGAGGCTGTCTCGTCTAGATGAAGGACTTGTCTCTTGGATATTCCCATGAGATCTGACATGTCCGATTAGGCTCACGCATCTATCTAACGCGCCAGTCATTAATCAAGATCGCACATCCCACCACAATGTACGGAGCAAGGCGTTGCGAATTCTCCGCATGCTCGGCGATCTGCCCTCGTTATCCTTATCGATCTCCCCGCGCTTCCGCGCTCCCTTGTGTGCAACGACTCAGGCGATCGTTCTCTTCCTGCCGCAGTAGCTTGATTTACCTCTAACAGCTATCGCAATGCCGCCAATTCCAAATGCGCCTCCTGATCATCGCCGGGTCATTTTGTATCATCAAACTCTTATCCCTGGCGATGGGCCATACGTGTCAATGCTGCCACTCTTGGAATACAATACTGGCGTAACACACGTCATTCTAGCAGCCATCCATCTCAATGATGACCCCAACCATATCACACTTAATGACGACCCGCCCGACCATTCAAAATTCGACCCCCTGTGGGCAGAGCTGCCTACAATGAAGCAGGGAGGTGTGAAGATCATGGGGATGCTCGGGGGTGCTGCGCCGGGGTCTTTTACGCGACTGGATGGCAATTCTGACCAGTTTGAGCGGTACTATAGACCCTTGCTCAGTATCATCCAGCGATACCAGCTTGATGGTCTTGATCTAGATGTGGAAGAGCCTATGTCTCTGCCCGGTATTATCCGGTTGATTGATCGCCTAAAGGCTGATTTAGGAGACGACTTTATTGTGACCTTGGCGCCGGTCGCTGCAGCACTGCTTGGAGTTGGTAATCTGTCTGGTTTTGATTACCGGGAGCTTGAGCAATCGCGAGCCTCGAAGATCAGCTGGTATAATACACAATTCTATAATGGATGGGGCCCTGCTCAAGACCCCCGAATGTACGCTGCCATCGTCGCTCAGGGCTGGTCCTCGCAGCGCGTTGTTTATGGATTATTGACAAATCCTGGGAATGGGTCCCAAGGATATGTCTCTCAGGATCAAATCGGACCTATCCTGGCAACATTGGCTGAGCAATTCCCTAATTTTGGCGGGGTGATGGGGTGGGAGTACTTCAATGCGCTTCCGGGGGAGACAGCAAAGCCATGGCAATGGGCGGCCCAGATGACCATGAATATGGGTTTGAAGGATGTTGTCAAAGCAGCTCGTCAGATGCTTGCTGCAGGGCCTATGGCTACCAGCTTGAATAATCTACTGCAAGATATGATGCACCAGAGGCGACAGTGATGGACACCAGGATGCCAGGGTAACGAATATAGCTAATATTACGACCAATTAGATATGCACTGGGCTTTAACATACCTGAACTAGCCAGGTACTCCTGGTGTTTGCTATGATAAAGGCGAATATATATCCCGTCCTCTCTGGATCTGCTATTGCTTTGTATAAAATGCTGCTGTGGGCCCGACCAGCCAAGAGTCGCGGATAACGTCATGGCGGCCACGAACACCAATCAATGCGCCCAAAACAAGCATGACCGCCCGTCAAATGACCCCCTTTCGTTTGCAACCTTGGAACACAATTCCTTTTAATCATGACTCTGGCCATCTTGAGACCTGCACTTGTGTAAACTGCGAAGATGGTCTCCATTCGCCGAGCCGCTACAGCGGCTAGTTCGGCAGCAATCCGGCTGATGGGCTTCGGGTTCTTGAGATGGGTGCGCACTCACAGTCGATCGATCCAGAACAGCAGCTAACATCGTGTAGTTCCCTGCCTATCCATTTGTGCTCATCATTTTCACATCGTTAGCTATTTATCTATCCTCGTTGTTCTCAATTCTGCAGGATGACGAGCCTCCCGCAAAGACCAAACAGGAACACAACTCCGCCCCTAGTATGTCTTAACGATTACTTGCAATGGGGATCCAGGTGTCTAACATATCTTCCTAAGATCATATCAAGTCTGAAACGTCAGACGAGCCTGATGATTCAGCTTTGAAGTCACTCCTAACAGGCCTTCCATCAAAAGCCTCGCCTCGTTGGACCTGGATCACTGCATTCATTAACATCCTTGTATCCTTGTTGGTCCTTGATTTTTTGGTCAAGGGCTTGATATTTTATCCTAGCAGTGAAATTGCTTTTGCACGCATCGGATATATTTCTCCAACAACAGCTAACCTCATGTTCCGTGAGCCCGACTCGGCACAGTTGCCGGTAGTCATCTCTTATCAAGAAGCAGCTCCAGCTTCGCAAAAATGGGTTCAAGAAGGCACTGTCTACAAACTTGACGATACAACTGATTTTACAACCTCAATAACGCTGAAAGGCTTGAAACCCGGGACATCATATAGGTATTCCCTATCGAACAACAAAACGGGTACGTTCGTAACGTCTGCACGGCCTGGATCCCCGGCTGCGAGCCGACTTTCATTCGTTACATCAAGTTGTTTGAAGCCGAACTTCCCTTACAACATACTGTCCCACCCATTGCGAGTCCCAGGAATCGAGCAAATGACGGAAGCACTCGCAAAATTGCCCGCATTGCTTCGACCAGCGTTTATGTTGTTCCTAGGCGATTTCATCTACATTGATGTTCCACTTAGATTTGGCTCATCGATGGAACACTATCGCAGCGAGTATCGACGCATCTATTCGTCTCCTTCATGGCAATACCGTTCCGGAGATACTCTCGCTCTGGACCTCCCTTGGATCCATACTCTGGATGATCATGAAATAGAGAACGATTGGTCTAAGGGTAATAAAACAGCGCCATATCCAGCGGCGGCAGACCCATTTACCCACTACCATGTTAGTGCGAATCCGCCCATTCCCGAAAGGCCTTTTGCACACCCAGACAACGTCACGTACTTCTCTTTCGTAAATGGCCCAGCTTCATTCTTCATGCTAGACACTCGGACCTATCGCTCGGAGCCATCTCAGCCCAACTCTTCTATTCTAGGGTCAGCACAGCTAAAATCGCTCCTTGAGTATCTCGCCAAGCCTGAGCCATCAGGCGTATACTGGAAGTTTGTCGCATCCAGCGTCCCATTCACAAAGAACTGGCACGTCGGCACTACCGATACATGGGGTGGGTTCTTGAACGAGCGACGCACCGTCTTCGAAGCAATGTGGCGGGCCGAACGCGAGTTGGGCGTGCGAGTTGTCCTTCTTAGCGGTGACCGTCATGAATTCGGCGCAACAAGATTCCCTGATCCGGCACTCGATCTACCTGGATTGGAGTTCCGGGCCAACACGGCTGGTCTGGGTCTGCATGAATTTAGCGTCGGGCCACTCAGCATGTTCTATCTCCCTATCCGCACTTTTGCGCAGACAGACAACGAAGATGTGATAGTCAAGTACGCTCCGGATGGAAACAGCAAATTTGGACTTATTGATATCACGGACGTGGCTGGTGAAGGTGGCTCAGTTCGCAGCTCGGTCCTCACTTATTCACTGTATGTGGACGGCGAGGCCGTGTGGAAGTACCAGCTCAATGTCCCTCTCAAGAAAAAGGCTGGGAAGCCGGGGCTTGCTCCTGGGCGTGTGTTGGAGGATAAAATAGGAGAGGGATGGGACGTGGCCATCAAGATTGGTCTTGGCAGTTTCGAACGTCTTGTAGGAGCCGTGGTCAAGAAAGGAACAGGCCTTTTTTCATGATCTAATGAGATTAGTCGTGTTCAAGTTATGGATTAATTGGTGGAAGAAGCAGACACAAAATTTTACAACATTATACGCTTGATCATGGTAGCAAAGATGCTCGTGTAAAGAAGTGTGTTCCAATAGCAGGGAAGCACGCAGGTCATAACAAAGGTAAATGAACATCTAGTATTAAGTTTATTCAGATGAACCAGTGGAAACACACGACTACTTGGTCTAACCCTAATCTCAGGTAGTAACTAGGCCTGGAAAGAGCGAATGAGTTATTAGGGTTGGGTGGCATTCCGGTGTCTCGAGGTATAACTTAGGGCCCGGGTGTTGTAGGCTAAATCCGTACTTCCTTTCATAAAATCTATTCTACTTAATATGATATATAGAATCTCCGGGAATTTTCAACAATTCGCCGATTGAATCCGAATTGTTGAAGTATAGGTACGGCGGGAGGTGCTCGTATGGAATGCATCGCTATCTTGAACGTTCGATGTCATCCACTTTTGGCGGGAAAAGTATACAAGAATTTCGGAGAAGGTATGGATTCAAGTTAAGGTTCTGGTGTTTATTCTCGATTTACTATTTCACGAATGCACCTACCCAAAAGGCATTGGTTGTTGATAGAATGAAAATCCAATCGCATCATCAAACCACAGCTGCTAATCAAAATATTTGTTTTTCTCGTGGATATTAAATCTTATTCACATTCTTCCCAACCGAAGTTGTGCCAGATAATATACGGTAGAATCAGACTCCAAACGCCAGCCCAGATGCTACAAAAACCCCTTAGGGGATAGACATACATGAAGACAAGCATGACATAGTCATCCAGACTACCGGCCGCGACCACGTCCACCACCACCACCACCGCCCATGCCGCTCATCAAACCGCCCATCTGGCTCATCATACTCTGCAAATCCATATTTCCGAGGTCTGGCATACCAGGCATACCGCCGCCGCCGCCTCCACCACCACCCATCATCTGCATCATTTTCTGGATATCGCCCATTCCAGGCATACCACCACCACCACCACCCATACCACCAGCACCGCCCATAGCCTGCATACGTTTTTGCATAGCAGCCATTTGCTGGTTCTTGTTTCCGCCCTTCATCATGTTCTGCGCACGCTCCATTTGCTTCTTCTGGCCACCGACGCGCTTGGCCATGCCAGACATCATGCGGTGTTGAGAAAGCAGGTCCTCTACCTCACGAACAGTAGTACCACTTCCGTGTGCAATACGGACAATACGACTGGGCTTCTCCACGAAGACCTTACCATCACTGTCCAGCTCGGCGACGGTCATGCTGTCGAAGATGTAAATCATCCGGCGAAGCTTCATTGATCCGTCCTCGTCATCCAGACCCTGGGTTAGGTTTGAAAGACCAGGAATCATGCCTGAGAGTTTAGACAGAGGGCCCATTTTCATGATAGATGTAATGTTTTCACGGAAGTCACGAACTGTGTAGATACCCTCGGCAATGTGCTTGTAGGTTTCTTTTGCTGAGGCCGACTCCTGGGTCACAGCTTGCACATGCTCAAACAATCCAGCTACATCGCCCATGCCCAGAAGCTTCTGGATAAAGGCCCGAGGCTCGAATCGTTCCAAATCCATCATGTGCTCACC
>KZ119011.1:70267-113241 GCA_002153405.1 Mycosphaerella populi pn0402 | reverse complement strand
CCACCACCGGCGGCATGGCCATCGGTCTTGGTTATAATGATGGCACCGAAGTTCGCGGAAGCCTTGAAGGCCGAGGACTGGGCTTCGGCGGCCTGACCGATCGTACTGTCAAGCACAAGAATAGTCTGATCAGGTGTCACGGCCTCTTGGATTTGGATCATTTCGTTGAACAATTCCTCCTCTTGACGATGACGACCACTAGTATCCACGATAATAATATCAAAGCGCTCCTTCTTGAATTTAGCCACACCCTCCGCAGCGACGACAGCTGGGTCTGTCTGTGTCAAGCTACCGTAGTACGGAATCTTGGCCTTGGTTGCGTTTTGCTTAAGCTGGTCGAAAGCACCAGCACGGAAGGTATCAGCACAAACCAACGCAGTCTTGAAGCCGCGCATCTGGTAGTGACGAGCCAGCTTTGTACAAGTAGTTGTTTTACCTGCACCCTGAAGACCGACGAACATGATAACATTGGGGCGACCCTTCTTTGGACGGAATGAGTCCGAGTGAGGGTCAACCAACTTTACCAGCTCATCGAAAACGGTCTTTTGGATCAGGCGTTTCTTGTTGACAGCTGCGGGGAGGGCAGAGAAATTGACACTGCTTTTAATCGACTTGCGCAGGGTCTGGACGAGCTTGACGTTCACATCGGCAGCGAGGAGGGCGGCACATATCTCTTTTAGCATGTCATCAAATGCCTAAATTGATCAGTCAAGGGTCGTTTATAGCGGCGAACAGATCACGGTACCTTTTCATCAAGGTTGTCCGATCTCGCCAAATCATTGACGGCGGAGTGAATACGCCGTCCTAGATCCTGGAGGACCATGTTGGATGGCTGTGTTCAGATTTAGAGAAAAGAAATATGGACAGTCCCTCACGAGATTAACTGGGGAGAGGACGATCTGGTTAAAGTGCGGAGGGGCGAGGCGGAAGGCCAAAGAACACAACGCCCAATCGGAGAGGGACTGTACTCACCGCCCGCGGCTTCTCAAAAAAAAAAGTTGATCGCAAGTTGCTGTGTCCAGCACCTTCTGATTTAAACCACTTCTTCGAATTGATTGGACCTAAGAAGCCGTCATTATGGTTGGGTCCTACTCTAAAAAGCGCAAGGTCAATGATGGCATGCGCGGCAAGACTGCCCGCCCAAAGAAGTTTCGCAAGCAACGCGAGTACCACAGCGGTTCTGAGGATGAAGACGACGACAACAACTTCAAACCCGTTAACCTCGCTGATTCCGACGAGGAAGAAGATGGTGGTGTTGCTGTTACGAAGAAACCTCTACCCAAAAAGAAGCTCACGACAACAATTGCTGTACCCAAGCAAAAATCTGCCGCCAAGGCAGACAGTGCCAGCGAGGATGATGACCAAGAAGACGACGACGAGAACGGTGAAGATGCCTCTGGCTCTGACAATGACGAAGAGCTTTCAGACGCCTCTGAAATTGATGCCACCGAGACCAAAAAGAAACGAGCTGTGCCAAAGCGCAACGACCCCACTGCTTTCTCTACTTCTATCTCTAAAATTCTGTCAACAAAACTCTCTTCATCAGCCCGCGCGGATCCCGTCTTATCACGAAGTAGAGTTGTTGCCGATGCCAGCAGCGATCTGGCCAACGAGAGACTCGACAACCAGGCTCGCGCGAAGCTTCGCGCAGAAAAGAAGGAGGAACTTGATAGGGGACGCATTCGCGATGTATTAGGTGTGGAGAGAGGCCTCTCTGGTGCTGTGGCTGAGGACGAAAAACGACTGCGTAAGATGGCCCAGCGTGGTGTCGTTAAGCTGTTTAATGCGGTGCGCGCAGCGCAGGTTCGTGGCGAGGAAGCATTGAAGGATGAACGCAAGAAGGGTACTGTTGGCATGGGAGAGCGAGAGAAGGCTGCCAACGAAGTCAGCAAGCAGGGCTTCCTCGACCTGATCAATGGCAAGAAGGGAAAGCCACTGAACATTGAAGAGGCTTGAACAAGCAAAACAAAAGTTCTATGATTCCCCATGGCATATCTCTGGCGTTGGGCGACTTGTATTTTACATCCACCATATATGATGCTCAATTATCACATAGTACAGGAGATGTTCATTTGGGTCTAATTGGCTTAACTTAAGACAAATGCGCGTTTTAAAATACAGGGTCCATCATCTTTGTGGACCATACCATATCATCATTTTCATCCCATACCCCCTCCGATCTGGTAATTGACCCAATGTATGATGTTATAATCCCACCACGTCCAGTTTATTTGGACTCGAAGTCGCTAGCTTGTAGATTTCGGGTCATAGACGGCAAACGCACCACCAGACCATCGAGATCTTTGTTCATTATCACTTGGCATCCCAGGCGAGAGGTCTCCGTCAACCCAAAAGCCAAGTCCAGCATATCATTCTCGTCATCCGAGGGCTCCTCCATCTTATCAAACATGTCCGGTTCATCGACGATCACATGGCAGGTTGAGCAGGCGCAAGAGCCACCACAGGCGCCTGCAATAATTGGGAAGTTAGAGCAATAGGAATAAACATATTGAGACCTCTCCACATACCTTCCATTTCCAGATCGTTCGCTTGCGCAATATCCAATAGGTTGTCTCCTTCTGCGACTTGCAGATCAATCCTCGTTCCATCCTTGTCGATAAATGAGACATTGATCCTGGGGGCTCGTCAGTACATGTATATCGCAGAAAAATGAGCGATGCGGGAAACTCACTCCTCGCCGGGCTTCGGAGGTGTGATATGGCCGTGAGCAGCTTGCGCCGTGGCGGAGAAGGAGCGCTGTGCCAATTTCCATGCGCCTGATGAGACCTGGAAGCTCTTCTCTGAGCTGTACCTCCACTGGCTCACATTTGTGTGTCCTCCCATCCGTTGCGGCGTGGCCAAATGGCTGACGCATCTCCGCGACGGAGCCAGGCACCGTTCCCCGGCCTTGGGCACCGCCCTGGACAATTGCCGGGTGAGACCTTGCCAGACGTTCATTGTGTCGGTCGCGAGAGTACCGAAAGACGACCAGGTAAGCCAGGAACAGCCGTTTTGCGAGTGGGCAGAGAGGTTGGGTGCTGGATGGAAAGTGAGTGGAGCTCGTCCAATGGCCGCGGAGGGAAAAAATGACAATGACAAAGCTTAAAAGGCGGCGGCTCGGATATCTCGCTGGGCTCGACTTTCTCCGAGCTCCCTGTTTTTTTTATCCCCGACCATATCTTCCCCTCCACACCTAGTCCAACCATGGCGTCTCGTGAAGGGATCAATCCCTTGCGACCCTACTATTTCCCCCAGACGGGCTTATCGCCTGCTCTCAATAATACACCCGAGGCGCCGGCGCCGTCCTCCGCCCAGGTCTTCAGTAACTCGGCGCGCGACCTCATTCCAGACATTGATTATTCAGACTACCTCGACTCGTCGCCTTCTGTCAGTGACTGGGTTCGTGATGCTTTGAACAAATGCATCATCCGCTACACCCAGGTGCTAGTGGCCCAACCTTTCGATGTCGCGAAAACTATTTTGCAGGTGTACGTCGTGCCGGATTCCCTAGAGGAACAGCCGGGGCGAAGGCAGAGCACCGCAGCTGGGAGCAGCTCCTATGATTCGGTACGAAGCTTCCAAAGAACCAGTGATGGACATGACTGACACTACGGCCTTCAGGAATCCGAATCTGATGACGAAAGCACATATTTCACATCAGCTGCACCATCCACACCAACACCCAGCACCCCGCGGACAAGAACTGGTCGTCAGCGTATAACTGACCGCAGTGGGTATATTCGTGAAGACCCAGGCTCTTCTGTGCCTAAGCACGTCTTGACTCTGAAACATTCAAATTCTCTTACGGAGGTACTGTCTCAGCTCTGGACAAATAATGGCCCAACCTCGCCATGGAAGGCTTCCAACGCGACGTTCATCTATTCGCTACTCTTCCCGACATTAAACACTTTTATTCGTAGCCTTTTGTCGGCTATTGTGGGATTACCAGAGGAGGATATCGCTTCATCACTGGCAGCTGATATTCTAACGGCACCGTCGCCCCTCGCCACGTTAATCCTCTCATTCATCTCCTCGTCATTGTCCGCCCTAATTCTCTCCCCCATCGACACAGCCCGTACCTTCTTGATGCTCACACCTGCGACTCATGGCCCTCGATCCCTCATCCGCGCAATCCGCCAACTACCCACTCCAAACAGCACTATCCCCCCTCACCTTGTTCCAATTACAATCCTTCACTCCAGCTTGCCTAATTTCATCACGACATCCGCCCCCCTCTTTCTCAAGACCTACCTATCCATTGATCCCCTCCTCAACCCCTCACTCTGGAACCTATTCAGCTTCCTCAGTTCCGGTCTCGAACTCGCCGTGCGGTTTCCTCTCGAGACCGTCCTCCGCCGTGCACAAATCGCCACCTACACCTCCCTCAGCCTGCGCCAGAAGTCCTCCGGTGGAGGTTTCCGCGCAGCATCCATCGACGCGTCGGACGTCGAAACCATTGTTCCCACCCCACGTACGTACCGCGGGATCGTCGGAACAATGTGGCACATCGTCAAAGAAGAGGGTGTTAGCGCCGGGCCCTCTGATTCCGAGCGCGCCCACCAGCTCCTCGGCAAAGCACCTTCCCAGAAACAGGATCAGCGCCGCCAAGGCCAAGGTCTGGAGGGTCTCTACCGTGGCTGGCGAATGGGTATGTGGGGCATCGCAGGTATCTGGGGTGCCAATCTGCTGGGTGGCATCTCGGGCGGCGCAGAAGACGAGGTTGTCGCACGGGATAGCTATGGGCGGTCCAGTGGTGGCAGGTTCTGATCATGGTGAAGACGATGTCCTATGCATGATACCTGTATCACTTGATTATATTTTCTGACCTATGTTGGTGGCGATCTCCTTAATAATTGCGCAGAGCAATGTAGATATTGGTCTACCTGCGCAGATGTATCTTGTTACGTTGATTATGCTTCGTTTCTCGTTCTCCTCTCTCCCATCCTTCCGTTCTTTATACCCCAGGGAATTGATTCCGGAGGCCGGCGAGCGGTGCCTCCAATTTATTCTAGCCATGTATACAATCTACCCTTATATACAGACATAAATAATTCATGCCATCAGCCTGTACTATTTTCACCCCATTCTAGAATTAAAGCTGGCCAGATACTGAAATCTTTATGATAATGTATAATTTGGGTACAAGATAATAGAGATCATTTCATTCATCAAAGCAAGACGCATACATCACAACAATCAATATAACACCAAATAGACCAGTCCTTCTTAGTGGGCGAGTTTAGAGTGGAAAACATTCATGGAAACCAGTCACCGGTCGTATTCATGTGTTAAGAATCCAAATGTAGACGTATTCATATTCGATGACGTATGCTCTTACATTAGGAGGAAATCAGAAACAAAAATGTGCTTTTATGATGGGGAGGGCAGATGTCGTCATGTGTAGGCAAGGTGAAAGAAATGTAAACCGTGTGATGGTACATGAAAGCAGTCAGGGCTTGGGTATCAATTTGTCTCTTCAAGAGACGGAAGGTAAGCCTCGAACGCAGAAAGGTAGATAGAGAGATGAGGAGATTTATTGAGAAACACCCGCTTAGTTCTCAGCAAAGCGACGGTCAAAGTAGCGGAGGACGCCCATGACGCTGGCAGCCTCGACTTCCATCGGACCAGGCTTCTCAGCGAGGCCTAGTTCGCGAGGGTTGGGGAGAGTGTGCAACTTCGGCAGCCAGGTAGAGATCTCGTCGCTGGCGCGGGAGAAGTTGGGGTGGCGCGAGAGAGTGGTGAAGGCGTCGGCGCAGCTCAGGGTGAGTGCACTGGGCGAAGAGGGCTTGGATGCGGCAAGTTGCGGAGGCATGGAGGGGTCGTTACGCGTGGACGGGGCGGAGGGGGCATTTCTTGACATGCAACAACCCCCGTCTGCTCCCTTTCCTCCGCAACAACCTCCTCCCGCTGGAGTTCCGCTCGCTGACCGGGAGGCTGCCAGCGTCTTGCAAAAAAGGGTGCTTCGCGGGTCGGCAAGGCACTGGGCACAAGTGCCGGGTCCGTTGGCACAAGGGTTTGTGGCTTGTCCGATGGATGGGAGAGTCATTTCAGAGCGGGCGTCGCTTTCCGATGGAGGTGGAGTGAACTGGGAGATCGACTGGATGGGTGCAAGACGGTTGTTCTCGAAGGAGTTGCGGCGGCCACGCTGCTGTTCTTGGGCTGCCATCTCGGCGCAGATACAAGGGGTGCCATCCTGACAGAATCCACACGGGTCCACAGGTGGAGATGAAGTATTGTTGTTGTTGGCATTGTTGTTTGCAGAAGCCTGCGGGACGGCAGCAAAACGTGATGTGAAGTCAATCTCCATCTCTTCGGGGTCTGGCTTGATCTCAGGCTCAGTACCCCCACGGCGAGGACTGCCTACGCCGTGAGGCGGATATCTGGCACGAATAGATTCATGAGTGTCCACCGGTGTTCCAAATGCGTCCTCGATACACTGGCAGTGCTCAGAAGAACAATCACCGCAGCCTAGTGGATTAGTTTCCTCGTTCTCCTCTTGGGCATTTTCAGGTTGAGTGGGAATGATCCCGTCCATCCGAGAGCTCCGAACTGAAGGGCGAGTTCGTGGTGGCAGAGGAACGGAATCTGGCATGATCGAAGGTTTGGTCGATGCGCTAGAGATGGAAGAACGGAATTCCTTGACGATGGCCTCTTTGGCACTACGTTCAATGGAAACCTCTTTCTCCAAAGCATGGCATCGATCCCGCCACCAGCTCATCTCCTCACGGCATTGCTCGATTTCCTGGGAGAGTGTTCCAATCTGCTCGTTGAGACTAGCGACTTGGACATCGTGACCGTCTTCCACATCTTTCATCTGCTCCTCCAATTCTTGCACTCGTTGGGCTCGTCGTTCGCGGAAAGCTCTTTGGGCGGCTCTGTTTTGTGCTTTACGCTTGGTAGGCGGCGTGTCTGTGGCTGGCTTACGCCCGGGCTTTGGCCGGGGAGGAATAACCCATTCCTTCGAGGTTACCGAGCCCGGGGTGCCTGGTCCAGGAGACGGGGCTACCGATGGGCGGGCAGCTAAGGGAGCAATTGGAGCTATGGCCGGAGCAGGCGTGATTGACACGCCTGTCGTGGCCATACTGGTGATGTGGTTCAGCTCAAGTTCTGTGTTGAGGGTCAGTGAGGGGATTTGCAAGTCGGGCGGGCTCGGGACGCACGGAACCGGCTCGGAAGAACGGAAGGATGGCTCGCACACAAGGCGAGTTTGGGGCCACGGAGGTTGATGCCGCAGGGCAGGGAGAGAGGGAGGAAAATAGAGGGGAAAATTAGAGGTAAGCTGTATGCAGGGTAAATCAAAGTCAAAGTGGAAAAGACCGCAAACAAAAAGGATGACGATCAGATTAGATTGCTCACATGATGCCGGTTTCGGATGTGCAGAGTCGGCTGTGTGGTTCAGAAATTATCAGATCCGACCAAAGGAGGTGGAGAGGGCCACGGCAAATTCGACCGAGTGGGCTGACGCCATTCCTTCACTGCCGAGCTCCAATGTGAAATTTCCTCCTCGCCAATCGCGTCCATGCCTTATGAATATGTTGAGGGGACCCGGAGCCCGGTATCCAGTTTCCACTGGGAGTTTCTTTCCTATCTCCAATCATATTCTACAGAGGCAGGTTACGAGCAATTTTGAATGACCGTATTACAAGCCATAATTTGAGAGGACCAGCGCGAACCCCGCGGTAGAGGGGATCAATAATAAAAAGGCAGTAGAAATGTACATTGGTGTGTCTAATCCATGGGCCGTGGATGGACACGCCCTCCTTCGGGGCTGATGTATTTTACCCAGCAGAGATGACAACAAGACCAATCACGGCCTTTCTGGTGCGACAACTCTCGTCTCCAGCGGTGAGCGCGGGAATTGATCGACAGATTGGGAACGTGCGGTGTTGTGCTGGGCTTGCCAAACATGAGGGCCGTTCTCGGTGCGATCTTATCTGATGGCGCTAACCTCCTACTTTAGGAAATCCGGCCCTGCGACCCACGATTGACTGCTGATCGATGATGCGTCCCTGTGGTCACCATCCAATGCCTTCCGGAGTTTCCAATGAACCGCAGAAATATTGACACTCCTCTTCGAAATCGGCGGGTATCATTGGCCATTTAGCCCAGCCGCGCTTTAGGGCTATCTTGGCAAGTTCCCCCCGCATCCACTAATTTCCTTATCAATCAGTGGCTCCCCTCCAGCACAACTCTTCCCCTCACACGGACCAGCGCCGAAAAACGGACCCGTCGTCAAGATGCCCCGATTTGGAAGCGTACTCCCTTCGTCTAGGGCTCTTAGGCGTAAATCACCTCAAAATTATGGGACTTGAAGGTTGTTATATGTACATGGTACGCGCACCATGGGACACAGCCTCGTCTATACATATTTTCACGACTTTTCCAAAACGTAGCCAGAGTTGGTTTTGAAGGCATGTTCCGGCACAGTGGTGATCGGCATCTCACCACTGCTACCATCTCCTGCCATTTGGGACTTTGTAATGGAGAAAAAGTTGGCCCGTCCACCCTGGCACAGCGTACTGTTCTGCACGTGTATATTACCTTCGCACTTCAAGGAAGAGAGGAGCGGAATCCTTTCAGAAGGGAGAATTTAAGAAAATAACTGTCATAAAGCCCTTGCCTCAACAGGAAACTCAGTCTCATCTTTCATTCCCCATTCGCAGAACCTCGGCCTCGCGTAAAGCCTTTCAGTGAAACTATCTATTTCACTTCACCGATAGTAAAAGCAATTTAGACTCATACACTCAGCAGTGGAGCCCGTGTCACTGTACTGAGAGGTCTCGGGATTTCTACATCGGCATATATTCCCAACGAAGCCGGCGTCAGTCGATGATCTACAACCAGTTAGCCCGTAAATGTTCTAGTCTTACAGCCAGGTCCCTATCAAACCTTATTGGGGTTTACCTTGTTGCATTCATCAAGTGCTCATAAGAGATATTTCCTTTTGCTAATTATATATAGGTCTTTCATCGTCTCTATTCTGTATGAAAGGACCTGCGGGCCGTGCAAGTTGATTAGGATTCAAGGATGTCTTGCGCCTGGCTACCTTCTATACACTTCAACTAATAATGCTCAATTTACCAGAGGAATACTGCATCGGATTCATTTATAGACGCATTGCAGTCCTTTCCTAATCCACAAAACTTAGTTTATAGGTAATAGTCTTTTTTATTATAATTACATTCTCAGCTATCTTAAAAGCTTAACCATGCTCCTATCGCTACTTTCTAATAATATGTACGAGCAGGCTACATGCAATCACGCGTCCATTGTGGCTTAGAAACATTACTTGCGTATGCTCAATATCCCAAAGTAAATTACGCAGCTGATCACATGTTAGAAAGTATCTATACAGCAAAAGAAATTCAGGTTATAACCTATAAATTTTGCCCAATATCATATCACAAAGTCACGCAGCCTCAGGACGTATAGCCGTACTCAATATGAAAATTCAACGATCACCTGCCTTGTATCCGAGAGACGGCCTTTGACAATTCATTACCGTTGACTAGCTGCTCGGGCATCGGCGTTTCGTCGTAAAGCTTCCCAGACTCCATTCTCTAAAGATTTATGGAGGGGTATTCTCAATTAAGCCCGAATCGAACCCCTAGAATTATCCATGGATACTACCGGCACGAAGATTCATCCATACTATCTCTCTCTAGCTCGGTGGACATGCATAGAAGCCAATGGGCTTGTCATCCCCTCTCCAATTTAGGGGGGTTTAAACAAAATGCGAAGCTTAAATAGTATGGAAAAGGGAAGGAAAGGCATGTGAAAACAGGCAGTAGTAATAGATGAGGGGAAGAGGGGCGAATAGGTTCCGGCTGGACTCAGCCGTAATTCAGAGCTTGATATCACTGTAGTAGCGGCTTAGCTCGTTGGCACTTAGCAAATAGTGACGAACATAATAACTAACGTGCAAACTGTCAAAAAGTCATCATTCTATATCTTCGGCAAGGTCTGGAGTGACTATAGTTGAATGATTACGGAGCAGGCCGACTTATTTCTAAGGGTGAACCAGAATTACGGCACATAGTCTGCTTTTTGAAATACGCGTACTTCATTCTACATGCTTCAAAAACTGCGAATGGATTGACAAATTCAGCTAAAAATTGGGATCTAGGCTGGATTGTGCTCAACACAATAAAACTAGAGGGGTCACTGCCGTCAGTATCTGAGTTACTAAATCCCGTCTTGCTTATCTAGAAATATGAGCCCAGTTCGTTGCATTAATGAGTAAGCTTCCGGTGTTTGGCTTGCTACATGAAACCGCATAATCATAGGCTAAGTGCACCTTCAAAACCGAAGCTGAGCACGCACTGCGTCTTGATTTGATACGCTCAAGATAGCCTACGTACACCTGAACCGCAAGCGCATATTGTGAAATGGAGGGGATAAATAAGAGATCACGTAGGCCCAACTACGAGTTATGTGGTCAAAAGTCTTCATATATTATATTTTGCAATAGATTCCCCACTTCCAAGTCTGTTTACCATGGTAAACATAAACAACGAAACTACAAAGCCATTTGTGGTCCTTGCTTGCCCATTCGAGCATTGGCATAGGATTTGGAGGGTTCTTGACTAGTCTTATGCGTGGTGTTCCACTGGTTTTAGCAGGTGGAGAGGGTCTTCAGTCCTGTTTATTTATCCCATGATATTGTGTGTATGGCTAATGACGCTCCTACTATATAGAGGTTAAAGCCGAGGTTGTAATGAGGGGTGAGCGTGCTGGAGTTGCCGTTAATCTGCGATCAGCCACGCCTTGTCAAGAGCAATCCGGAGCGATGTGGACACAATACTTGGTGATGAAGAGTACAAGATGCATTGTGAAAAGATGCAGACTCCAAATGAGAAGTTGAATGACTTGATTCAATTGGAAAAGCTCGTCGAGGAGCTTTCATGAATCGGGTCTCATGAAAACATGGAGTGGCCTTTGTATGCAGATTCGGCAGTTCCTTGACGTTGAGTAATCTTTTTAAGTCTAGTAAATACATTAATACCGGAGCGTAACTTACGTCTTGAATTTGCCTATTGATGTTTTTGACGACCTGCTGGATTTGACCCACCTGGCTTCCCTCCCCCCACTTTATTTTTCTTCTGCTAGCATGAGTTAATTGTCTTGGGGAGGTCCTATTAAAGAAGGGATTAGATTGTTTCAATACGTGCTATTGATCCATGCATACACTCACCATTCTTCAATAGAAAAGGGGTTGGAATTTTTCTTGAAACGTAACTAGGTAATCCATCCATGTATGCGTCTTGCAGAGAAATAAACATCCAGCAGACTTTCAACCTTCCAAGGTTGGAAGTTCAATATTTCATGGATCATCCAATTCCAAGGATTCTCTACGAATCTACATATTGAAGGGTTCATCAGCTGCAATTTCGCTTTTCAATATTTCTAGGCATCCATAGCACGAGTGAAGCTGGCAAGTAATGTGGAAATGGTACCTGCATACTTTCGGGTTGACGGGCGAACGCGAAATGAGGTCCCACCTCGGGATCTACTTAACGCGTCGAGTTCCACCCGCGCGTCCTTTTTCCTGCAAGCTACAACCTTCCCACACAACAACACCAGCGTCTTTCACAATGGCAATGCAATGGCCAGAACAATTACCACAGGACATTCAGTTCGACAATGTCTTTGATCTCGCGCAAACGTTTGAATCGCATTGTGCCAAGATCTACGACCATGCCACCCTACACCCCAACGATGTTGCTTCCGCCGACTACGTGATGCGACTTGTATCGCAGGCTTACCGCGCAGTCCACAGCTTACACGTGCAGAAGAAAGCATTGGACTTTTGGGACTTGAATACAGCCACAGCTGAGCTCAGGAAACATGCATTGAAGGAAAGGGAAACGTGCAACGTGGAGACCATCGAACACGCGAAGGTCATTGAGACCCCCGAGCTTCCAGTGAACGATCAGCAGGAGGAGCCCCAGCATGGTACCCTCGCAGACCTCATAAATGGAGATTTCGAAGACGACGAAGAGGAGGATTCAGATTGGGAGGAGTCGGAGGAGGAGACAGACGACGAATACTATGAGTACTGTGAGGGATCAGATGCGGATTCTGAACTCGAAGCACTTGGCACAGTTGCTGAAGTTGAACATGATGAAAAAACCATCACCAAACCTCAATCGATCCAGAGTGAAGAAAAGTCAGACGCGCCGGAGAAAAATGAAAAGGAGGAGACCAAGGATGCTTCATTACCACCCACGGTCCCAATCCTTCAAGACCAAGCGATGCATGACAGGATTACGGCGGCGCTGCAGCATATGAATTTTTCACAAGCAGATCCAGAACCAAAGCCGGAGCCGGAGACAGTTGTCCTGGAACCGATTCAAACCCAATCAGACCACTCCACAAGCCTCAGCGATTCCTCGTCCACGCGAGACACGCAAAGTGAAGCCACGGCGGTACAAACCAACTCAAACCAAGATGCACCTCACTTGCAACCTTCAACAATTATCTCGCCTGAAAAAGCAGCTCAAAAACCAAGTTTTGATGCGGTTCGACTACCCCGAAAGCTAGCTGAGGGCTCCGTGCCAACTGATATTCCACGGCGATTAAAGACCGTGTGTTATAAATACGTGCGGCGCGCAATGGTGCCAATTCGAGGAAAGGCTCAATGATCAAATGAGCCAGCCTTATTTAATTCGTTTTTCTATTGGATGAATGAGGCATAGTGGTCCTTGTACTTCGATAATTTTTCCTCCGGTGTTCAGTTAGCGATACCCCTGAGCTTGAATAGAATTTTGTTGCTGTTGAGCGTGTTATTTCTGAAGTATGAGAGAATCCGTAGTAGATTGGACCAATTTGTGCGTTGGATTTGACTCATGCATAAGGAGACGTATGTGCTTTCATAATCCAGCCGACTTCCAGATTGATGATGACTGGCTTGAGGTATGGAGAGCCAGTCCGCCATGCCCCATGGACAGCACTATCCGCAGCGACAGTGAAGCGTCTGTGGACAATTCAGATTCTTCTCTGGTCTGAAATTTGTGCATAGTGTCAGAGAATCATGAATATACCATATGCTCCTCAGACCTAAGCCTCCAACCTCCAACCTCCAATAGCTAACGGAGCTTTGACTGTTGATCCCGTGGTCCTCGTTGGAGGGGGCTGGGGGTTCGGCCATAGCGCGCCCCACTGGCCCTGGCTGCAAAATGACGCCTGTATATGCAAAATTGTAATATAGGTTACATATCAACCCTGCTCCTAACGAGATGAGGCGTAGCCGTGTATGGTGCCTGGCGAGCCAAAAGCCTTAACTGCCCAACAGTGCCATAGTGCAGGCTCCACCAGGATTGATCACGTATAGCAGATGATTGATCCAACGGTGCATTTTGAGTTTCTGGTTGTCAGAGCCAAGAATGTTTCAGAACTCTGCTTAGGTTTCGACAGCCTATTAGGCAGCGCGTGGTTCAGGCGAAAATGGTGCCCGCGTGAGGCGACCCAAACGCCCAGACTACAAATCGCAGCCGCCCCCCCGCGACTGCATCGTTGTTCTCCCACCTAATCATACATTTATTGTCCCTAAATTTAATATCAGACATGGCGACCAGAACATCCGCTCCTCCACCTCGTGTGGTTACCGTCAAGTGCTCTTTATCTGGGCACGGCATGATGGCGCAAATGCAGCAAAGCGCCTTGCCGCGCAGGATAGTGTATGGCGAGACTTGCTGAATCTTGCAAAGGACCAGGGCATCACGGTCAAGAAAGAGGTACTGTCATATGCAAACCGGGGACCAGAAACATATTGACAGTAAATCTTAGATTACTCAGAAAGAAGGCCAGAATAGCGGCGATCAACTCAAGAATGATGTAGCTTCCCAGGGAGCGCAAACGCAGTAGCTAATGAGCCCGACGCAATCTCACCCCGAAGCACCGGCAACTACATTCTCTGATTCGTCCCGTTTACTTTCGTTTATCACTGTCTAATACTTGCAAATACCGCCCCGACTAGTATATCACCATGTTTTTTTTCCAGCGAATTCCATCTACAGCAGCACATCAATGACTCACGAAATGAAATGATAACAAGCAACTAGCATGCCAAATTCAATATTGCAGCCTTAATATATGACGCTATGATCAAGCACAGATTTATCTATTAGGATAGTAGAAATTCTGAGTTGCAAATGCATGGTAATCTGTTTGCTCATGTTCCTCTCAACTAGCCAGCCGTTTCCAAGTGTATGACTGTCTGCGAAAAACGGAATCGAGTTGGAATTGGACAAATGTTCGAAAGCATACAAGAAAAATGTGTTCTGGGTCGATATATCATGAAGAAGTCCGGGTAACTATGGCTTCTTTAACATGACCTAAGGTGTCCCGAAGAGGCATAGTGGGACCTGATAAGCACAGGGATAAGCGCTGCCCAGCCTCTCCATCTCCGCCTTTCCCCTCACGCACTTCCGCCTCTTCACTCCTCATCTACTCCCATATATCTATACTTATCTATAACCATGACTAGACGACACGCTTTCGGACTCGAAAAACCCTGGACTGCCCAGATGTCCGCCCAACTGCCCAATCATCCTACCCAGCCAGCTCGGGCCGCTGCTCCTCAAGCTCCTCAAGCTCCCCAAGCTCCCACACCGACTACTCCAGCTACTCGCGATGCCCCCATAAACCCTGAAGACTACTCAAGGCCATATATCGAGTTTATGACCGAGAACCCAACCATTTTCCACGCTGTGAAGGCCTTTTCCCAAGAACTCGAGCAACACGGGTACAAGCAGCTGAGCGAACGCTCGGTCTGGACTTCCGAGCTTCGACGTGGGGGCAAGTTCTATGTCACCCGCAATGAAAGCTCGCTGATCTCTTTCAACATCGGCAAGGAGTACCAGAGCGGAAATGGGATGGCTATTGTCGCCGGCCACGTGGATGCCCTGACCGCCAAGCTCAAGCCGGTCTCGAAGGTTCCCAACAAGGCCGGATACGAGCAGCTTGGCGTTGCTCCGTACGCTGGTGGCCTGGGGCCAACTTGGTGGGATCGTGATCTTCACATCGGTGGTCGGGTTCTCGTCCGTGACCCAGTCTCTGGCAAGGTCGAGACTAAGCTGGTTAAGCTTGACTGGCCCATCGCTCGGGTCCCTACGCTAGCTCCTCATTTCGGGGCTCCAGCAAATGGACCTTTTAACCCAGAGACCCAAATGGTGCCAATTATTGGTGTTGACAACTCTGATCTGTATGGGCAGCCATCAAGCAGTGAATCGATCAAAATCAAGCCCGGAACTTTTGCTGCAACTCAACCCGCCAAGCTGGTCAAGATTATTTCCAATGAGATCGGCGTGACCGATTATAGCAGTATCCTGGAGTGGGAACTGGAGCTCTACGATGGTCAGCCTGCTCAACTCGGAGGCTTGGAGAAGGACTTTATCTTCGCCGGTCGCATCGACGACAAGCTTTGCTGCTTTGCTGCTCAGCAGGCACTTCTGGCTTCCTCCGACGAGACATCCCCCGGTATTGTGAAGGCGGTTGGTATGTTCGACGATGAAGAGATTGGCAGTCTGCTCCGACAAGGAGCTCGGTCGAACTTCATGAGCAGCGTCATCGAGCGCATCACCGAGGCTTTTGCCCCGGACACCTACGGCCCCAACCTCCTTGCTCAGACAGTCGCGAACAGCTTTCTCGTCTCTTCGGATGTCATTCATGCCACCAACCCTAACTTCCTGAATGTATATCTTGAGAACCACTCGCCCCGTCTGAACGTTGGAGTCGCTGTGTCTGCTGATTCGAACGGCCACATGACCACGGATAGTGTGAGTAGCGGTATTCTTAAGGAGATTGCTGAGCGAATTGGCTCGACCCTACAGGTCTTCCAGATCCGTAACGATTCTCGCAGCGGTGGAACAATCGGACCCATGACTAGTTCCCGAATTGGACTGCGAGCCATCGACTGCGGTATTGTGCAACTTAGTATGCACAGCATTCGTGCCACCACTGGTAGTCTAGACCCTGGACTTGGCGTCAAGCTCTTCAAGGGCGTGTTCGACCACTTCGAGGAGGTTGACAAGAATTTCCAAGACTTCTAGACATATTTTGCTCCATGTCTTCTTTCGGTTTTTTTTTTTTTTGGGTTCGGTTTATGTTTTCGGGCGAGATCTGAGTGGCGTGTAGACTTTACAACATTGACTAGTTAGAGCATGATGATTATTTGAGCGATTCAATATACTAAATAAACCTATTTTGATCTCGTTTCATTGCTCGGCTATATATGCACGAAAATATTCGTTTGTAGAAGTGTATCGAAGGATGTATAAAAGAAGGAAATGTAGTCAAGTGAATGAGACTCCTCTAGGAGACAGGTTGCCATTATATCCCCAACCAGCGAATCCAAACCACGCAGACTCCAAAAAGCCTACATTTATCGTAATTTTCACATGAATTTCTAAGAAAACTGTTCAAGAAATTCAGTCATAGGGAAGTGGAGTAGCTTGTCAAGACAACAATTCAGCGATCTTGCTCAGATAGCTCGGTCACACGAGGTGCACCAATTCCAGAGGTTTTGTCGACTTTAGACCAACGCTTGGTTCCCCAGCAGAAGCCACCAGGTACCAAAGATAACACACGCTCTGGGTCGCCAGCTCCATATTCAGGATCCTCACCAGGAGCGCCGATGGTAGATTCATCATTCCAAGTCGTTTGTTGAGTACCTGTCATGGGCTGGCTGGGATTGCGACGGCTACCATTGAGCGTAGACAACAAGCCCGGAATGAGTTTCGATACCAAAGGCTTTAGTGTTGGCAGGCAAGCACAGATGATCCCGGTGTTGCACTCGATAGCAGACCAGGATGCGGCTCCGACGTTATCGTAGGTTGGATCTGTGGAGTCGGCGATTCGCTTGAGGCTGACAAGACGGATGATACTTGTTACGCAGACACTAGATAGATAGATTAGCTTGAGTAGGGTAGGTCGTTTATTCTCATAATGGCTTACAATCCACCGAGAGCAAATACTCCGATCAACGCAGCCTTCTGTTTTCTGGGAATATCGATAGACATCAATGCTGGGATTGGAATGACGAGGATGAAGAGGTCAGTCGCGATGTGCATACTAGCATTCGAAAACCAGAGGGCTGGTCTGCTCAAACAAAATCCCGGAATCGAGTCGTCCCAGAATTTCGCAACTGGCACACAGTTGAGAAATGCACTGACGACAGCCCAAGTACCATATATGGCAAGAACTGTGATCATGAACCAGCAAATCATACGCATGCGCTGGGTTGGAAACACACGAAAGTATTGTAAGAGGATGGAGGCCTTGGCGCATAAAACGGCGGCATTGTAGAATGGAACTGTGAGCCAGAAGGCCTAATTTTGGGTCAGGAGATTTTCACGAACAGTGATGTGTAATATTGTATCTCACCTTCATTTGCCTTCGGAGGATTTCAGGTGGAATATCTTTGACATGCATTCCCATCCCACTAGTTGCCTCGATCATATCTAATGCCATGAAGATCAATGAATTAATCTTTTCCCGGATGGTCAGTTTAACACTCATGAGGCTTCAAGACAATTTTTGAACACACCAATGCAATAACCACCATCCAGTCATTAGCTTCCATCTTTCGCAAGATTTTGACTCGCGTGAAAAGTCGCAGCCCCACGAATCCACAAGCTAGAGTCGTGAAAATCACACTGACAGCCAGACCTTGAGAACCACGAGCGGAAAGATAGACAGCGCCATAATCACGCTTGGTGAAACCACCTTCCATTTCTTGTAGAACCATATTTGGGTCAAAAGAGGAATATGAGTCTATGGTAGATGCTCTCTTTGAGATATCTGGGTCGCCAAGCGCTTTCAATGGAGGAGGGTTGTCTGGCAAAAACGAGCGATACCAGTCACAACCCTGGGAACGATTTGAAGGATAGTGGAGAAGTCAGGCACAATGTAATGGTATGATCATCCTCAAGACTAGATCAAGAAAAAGGGGAGAACAGAGAATATAACTTTATCGTGATCTCCGCTATACATAATTTCATGGAAGGGCGTGGCCCAATGAACAACACAGCCAGTTCAATGGTTGGTACTAAAGCCACTAGTCTCATCACCAAAAGGTTAAGTGTAGCAACCAATTATCCCTGCATCAGATCCATCTTTTTAGTTCCTGATTGGTGATTGGCGGCTTCGTTCAGGCACAAGCTGCAGTTTGATGCGCAAGGGGTTCGCTCAACGAATAGGACACGACATTTACCCGATCGACTTGACAGGTAGGATTTTTCTCGTTCGGTGCCTTGGTATTCATTTGACAGTAAAGCTCTACCTTATACATCTTTGCCGTGTTATTAGACTAAGTTTTTCCTGTACCTGGTACCGTTTCTTGAGACAGCGCACGGTTTAGACTTTGGGGGTCTTAAACTCTTTATGAACTCCCCAAGTACATGCCTATTATCCACTTAATAGGAGTCAAATAGTGACTTTAAATCTCGACTGTCAAGAGATTCCCATGGCTATGTTTCCCCCTTTGCGCCGGAACGTATAGCCGTTGCCACGGTTGAGCTACGTACTTGATGCACAACGCTTGGGGGACGTTCTCGAAAACATGAAATTTGTAGCGAGAACATGATGTGCTCTCTGAACTTGCAACCTAGGAAACAGGGCGTGGAAAATAAATGGTCATTCCATCCGTAGCCTTGCAGCTTTGGGCAAGGACATCTGCACAATCATGGTTGACGAGGCAATCAAGAGCCCCCATAGCAACAATGATCCTATGTATGCAATGCCTGCTTTTCTAATTATTCAAGATGTATTATTTACTTTTACCTGTAATTTGACGCCAAGAGAAAATTGAATCTTTTAGAGAGGAATTCGATTTAGTAGAACGTTAGATCTTGAATTAGTTGACCATGCCAAAGCGACTCGGGGAAAGAAGGGCTGGCGGTAAGAATCAAGTGACATGTGGTATCTATGGGCGGTCCCGACTTAGTCCTATTACGAATTACCTGCATGATGCATCTACCCCGGTCAAAATATTTGTCGAATAGTGGAGAGTGAATGGGCCAAGTCGAAATCCTCTTATGCAAGAATCGAGCTAGTGGGTCCATCAAAAAGTGCAGATCATCGGAAAAAGGGGGGATGATCAGCGGTTCTTTAAGCTTGGCTTGTTCCAGGTTATCTTTATATAAGATTGAAACTATCAACTGGATGGCAACCTTGACAATTTTTGGTTTGGAACACTGCCAGCGAACTAGGGTTGGACTGAAACAACAACGCTGCACAGGGGTTATGCCCAAAGCAAAGTTTACCATGGCAGCTTAAAGTTCATTATACAGAGACCTTAAGTAAGGGATGCGTCAAAAAAGAAGAAGTCCCTAGCTGGAATGCAATTCAGCTTAAACCGCGTGGCAATTAGTTATGGTCAATTCTGCGTATACACTTGACTTGCTTGGGATGTGAACTTGAATACCGAATAGATCTCATTAATCGTTCCGCGGTCCAACCGGACCTTGCAGTGTCACGTCCAAAGAGGATCATGCCATTACACAAGCAATGATGAGCTAATCAGGGGATCTTCGGGTTGGTGAATGGCTCAACTCCAAGGTCGGAACTGCGAAGTACCGGTCAATTCCTCAGTATGAAAGCCATATATACACAAATTTCACATTTATGAATGATATTTTGTGAACAGGTAACACAGCCACAAAGCCAACCACAAATGAGATGATGGACAGGGAACTTGAAAGGGCTTCATGTAGTACTATCTAATAAATATCTGTCTAAACGACTTATCCAGTTCCACCTTGTGTGAGAGTGCTACGGACATAATCGCCGCGTCAGTGTGCCTTTCACGTGCCACTAGTCACACCTTCTCATCATTGCCTGTTACAAATTTTGGACCTTAATAAATCTACAACTAGGTTTGAACCTCGTTGTATGTGTAGAAGGACTCCTGGATGAGCCCAGGTTGCTCACGCCTACGGCTTATGATGCTGAAGAGAGAAGAGGAAAAGAAGCTTGGATCTAGGCATTAAGATCTAAGTGCCACGTACATTCAGTTACTAACTAGCAGTATTCGCACAATTATTGCTAAAACGAGCGTGTTTTAGAGATAAGAATCAGCTGACTAGGAATTGAACAGAAGCTATTTTTCAGAAACACTAGTTTACGAGATACACAAGGACAAGTATTGAGCCCTGTTACCCTGTACCCATTCCTTTTTGTCGATGCTTTCCTGTTCGTGGTAATCACAGATCTATCTCACTTCCTGGTCTTGCGATATTGAGTCTCCAGTGGTGCATATTCACAGGGTCTTTCTGGTACAGATTGATTTCAAAGAACTTGTTGTGAGACGCGCATTTGAAATTTTTGTATCTGCTCGTGTGTATAAGCCTTAAGTTTCTATCCAATATAGCCCTTAGATGAACAGGTCATAGAGACTCACGAGTTGACTTTCTGGAAATTACCGGAGATAAGATCGTGCTCCGTCACTTCCAAGAATCGAACCGTCACATCTAAACCAATGGCTGCACCAGATCCATGAGATGGAATGAAGTAGCGTTTTGCTTCAAGAGGACCGTAATTGACTTGTTGAACGAATTGTACGGCATACTCAGGAAGGTTGCTAGGATCTTGAAAAAATGACGATGAGTTTTCAACTGGAGACGATGCAACTTCTGTCGCCGCCCAAGCAATGAACGCCTTGAATTTGCTTTCGTGCATGATCTGTGCTGGCCGATAAGGCAAGATAGAGTGACAACAAAAGACGGAAGACATGCTTCGGGAATAAAAGCTTGTATTGAATTGAAAGTTCTTGAGTTCGATCTAAGTGATTCTTGAGTAAAGCATCATTTGGGCTTCCGACCCGTTCTTATAGCTGCCGCTTTTCTCTTTTGAAGACAATATTACTCGCGAGATTTTTTTAGCTTTCTAGCCAATTCGCAGTACATTCTATGCACCTGTATACCAAATTTGCTCTGACAATGGCCGATGCATCATCAGATACGAGACCACTGCATCGTCCACATATTCCTAAGGGCAATCGCTCAATCAGTAGTCTTCATTTTGAGGCCACCGTCGATCTTTTGCTATTGAACCATCAAAATCAAGTTACGTCCCAAGGCTAGCAGTGTCATGATCCACGTATCTGCACTCTGTTCTTTACTTCAACCAACCACAGTCGATTATTTTGAGGCCTCCCCGCTCAGGCCTCTTGGTTAGCCAGATCGACCTATGCAGGCATAGAGGAGCCCGAAGGGCCAAAGTCACTTGGTTGAGCATAAATAATCTCATTTTCCTCCGCTGTTGAGTTTCTGATCAGGGGCGGCGGGACTGCCAACCTCGCGAGTCTGCCGCCACTGACACTCTTTTGGACTTCGTTTTAATTTGACTTTTCGTGTTTTTCTGCATTATTGTTTACTTCGGAACTCTCTCCAATCGGCAGTCTCATCTTCATCTTGAAAGGGGAGCTCTACCAACCCTTCCATTCCATAACACTGTTTTGGGTGCTTGACCGAGTGCTTGAAAGGTGAAAAAGACCTCTCCATCCTCCACTAGAGAGCAAAAGCATATCAGAGAATCCACCTTTAGTCACTGACAAGGGGTGCAATTTTGAACGAACAACATCTACTCCACAACTTCCACCATTTGCGCACCTCGACCCAGCCTGGCTACACGTGTCGGACACTTCTGGTCCGCTTTCCCTTTTGAAAACAGCAAGCCCACCTCGGCCGCCCAATTCAGCACATCATGGATTCGATTACCTAGAAGAAGAGCATGCTTATTTTGACCAGCCTGTGAGAGTTTCCGAGAGTTATTCGAATGAGGGAGCTGCCTGTATCCCTAAGAAAATACCGGGCCCATCAACAACCGAACCTCATAAATCTATTCAATGCGAGACCTGCGACAAGTGTTTTGCTACGAAGGGAGAGCTCACGTCAGTCCATCTATAAAATTGCCTTCGCATGATGGATATACTGATAAAATATTAGCAAACACGTCAAGACCCATACCCTCCCTTTCAAGTGCTCAGAAAATGGTTGCAGTGCTGCATTTGCGAGTCAGAAGGATCTCAAGCGCCACATGGAAGGTCCCCACCGATCTGGGACTCAGTTTCAGTGCCGTTATTGTGGAAAGCCCGATTCGCGGTTAGATAACTTAAAGCGCCACGTAAAGGCAAAGCATGCATTGGAGCCAGGACCTTGGCGGCCCGATGTTTAGTCAGGTCGTGGATTTTAGTTCAGTGTCAATACCAAACCTTGGGCTCCGTTAATTCTTCGTATTGTTTCGTAGAAACCTGTATGAACTAATAGGATTTTCTGTCGCCAGGTAATACAGACAAGACCTTCATTTATTGTATGGCCCCTTCCCACTGAAATAATCTGTAATCAAACCAAAAAGCTTTTTGAAGCTAGCACCCACTGTTTGGACATAATTCAAGTTGAGATTGTTCAAGCACCTCGGGGATCTCCCTATGCCCTTGGCCTCGGGGTCACTCAATACAAGCAGTAGATCTTTTGCACGGGAATCCAGGGTGTCTAGCAACTGGTCTGCCTGTCGGACCAAGTCGAGAACGATTGCTTTCTTCACGGACGCGTTATCGGTCATTGAAACGCAGTAGTCGCCGAATGCTAAGTTTACAGTCCCGTCCAATCCGGATTTTGTAATATAGTCAAAGCAAAAAGCCGTCTGCTGAAAGACAGTCATAATACGCACGAGGTCGACGGCTCCCAGGCGGCAGCCACATTGAGTTGCCTCTTGGCAGCTGCGTACCACATCACCAGTAATTTTGAATATTTTGTCTAGTCCAAGTTTCGGTGTTGTCGTGATCGCACATTCAAGCTTGGGTGTCTGCATCATCATGTTGATGCTGCATTGACAAGGCCCATGTGGCTGTTCTCTTTGTAGTAAAGACACTGTACTATTTTGTTCTGTTGACTTGGCTGTAGTAACCTCGCTTCTAATGGGCAAAGGCGCCGGTTCTTCCATTGGATTCGACATAACGTGAAGTTCGTGCTGGCTAAAACCGTGGTTTGACTACCAGTGTTAATTTTACACGCGGGGATATTGGAGATCGGAAATTATTATAACTCACAGCAATATCTAGTCCTGGGTCAGGAAATACCCAATCGAATTCCTCTAGCGCGTGGTTGAACGTCTCTGCATTCCACGGATCTACTTCGAGTTGAACACCGGGTGTATTGTCGTCGGATTGGCGTAATAAATTGAACGGACACAAGGTAGCTTCGTTTGTGTTTAATGGAGTTGTAGATGCGGATATAATTCGGCTACTTGAAGGCGGTTCCGCCGATGTCGAATCGCCCACGTTTAGAATTTCTTTGCTTCGAGATGGGCCGTATGTGCAAGACAGACGCTTCTTTTTGCATCGATCGCACGTTTCTTGACCATTGCATTTTGCCTTTGCTGACCGGCATCCCTTACACGCTGTCAGAGGTCGACGTTGTGCTGGTTTCGTATTTATATCGTTTTGATGTCGCCATTTCAGTACCTGGGTTCCAGGAACATGTTTCCTTCGCTGCGGAGTTCCCCTCGGCGCTGGAAGAGGTGAAGCCATTTTCGATGAAAATTTCCAAGATATTGAAGAATGTTGAGTGGATCTTCTACAGCGTTCGAGGACTGGGGGTGATGTCCAAGTGCTCAAGAGGAGGCTTAGTAATAGGTAGAGGACCTTGTAAATTGCCCTAGATGTCAATCGATGCCAGCGTTTGTGCTAAACCTAGTATTCAGAAGCGAAGAAATTTTTGATCAATGAAAAGAAGACGTTCGTTTCGCATCCACCTCTGCTGTGTTCACCTTGGATGGACATCCAGAGGTATTGAGAGATCGGAATCCAGATCAGCCCCGATAAGCACGGAATCGATAAGCGATAAGCGATAGCGGCGCACAGACCAGCTGAGAAATTTCCGTTCCACGACATCATTAATATTTTTGTTTCTGGATTCTGCAATCGTGGGACTGTTTCGATATTATATCTGTCCGAAGCGCAAGTTGTGATCTCACATTCACAATGGCTGAATCGTCGCAGCCCCCCAAGCCTGTCCACACAATCGTGTTGGACGCTGGTCCTATCCTGAAGAATACCCCGCCGCTTTCTACCCTACTCGCCCAATGTGAAGAAATTATTACGACTCCAACCGTGATCAGTGAAATCCGTGACCCCGATGCTCGCCTCCGTGTGGAAACAATGTACCTGCCGTTTTTGAAGCAGCGATCACCGACACCCAACAGCTTCAATACCCTGAGCGAATTTGCCCGCAAAACTGGTGACCGGTCTGTACTGAGTCGCACCGATATCGAAGTTCTCGCTCTTGCCTACGAGATTGAATGTGAGCGTAATGGAGGTGACTGGCGTCTTCGGAGCGTTCCCGGCCAGAAACGGGTGAACGGAAAGCCACCAGTGAAGGAGGAACAGAAACCGGAGGAGAACAAAGAGGAGAGTACCGAGTCGAATGGCGTGGAATCCATCACAGAGGGCGTGAAGGATACAACTATCGCTGATGGTGTCGAAGCCAAGTCTGAAGAGCAAACGGAGTCCGTTGTCGAAGAAAGCTCTGCAGAGCCTACTGCTGTGGATGATACCCAAGAAGAAGTGCAAGAAGAAGATGAGCAGGAAGAAGATGATGCTGCAGATTCCGACGGTGGTGAATGGATTACACCCACCAACTACAAGAAGCGGCTGGCCCGTGACGAAGCAATTGGTGCGGCAGGAACTGGATCTGAACCCAAGACGATGCAGGTCGCAACTATGACCACTGATTTCGCCGTAAGGGATATATTTGTTGGCCGGAATTTAACATTTGACTAACGTGCGTTTCCAGTGCCAAAACGTTCTCCTCCAAATGAACCTCAATCTTTTGTCAACATCAACCTTGCAACGGGTTCAGCATCTCAAGACATTCATTAAGCGGTGCCATGCTTGTTTCCTTACGACCAAGAACATGAACAACCAATTCTGCCCTCGCTGCGGCAAAGACACACTCACTCGCGTATCTTGTACAACGACAGCTAATGGCCAGTTCACCATGCACCTCAAGAAGAACATGCAGTGGAACAACAGGGGTAACATCTACAGTGTGCCCAAGCCTGTCCACGGCAGTTCCAATGGAAAATGGAAAGGTGGTGGTGGTAAGAGCGGATGGGGAACAGAACTCATTCTTTCAGCAGACCAGAAGGAATACACACGGTCAACCGCTGAAGAGGAACGTCGACAGCGCCGTGAGCGTGACCTGATGGACCAGGACTATCTTCCCGGCATTCTGACTGGCGAACGCAACAAGATGGGTGGTCGCGTGAAGGTCGGCGCTGGCCGAAATGTCAACTCGAAGAAGCGGTAAAGATGTTACTTGGCAATGCGATATGATCAAATCGACCGGCGTTTAGGTTATATATCACAAAAGTCCTTCATGTTCTCTGCAAATTAGATGGTGGGTTCATTCATGACATGTGATCGAGCCTTTTGGATACGAAAGTCGCAATAAATAGCACATGAACAAGAAACAAATGTTAAAGCATTGAATCAATATAGTATTGTAGCGAATCGAAAGACTAGATTGCCAAAATTACAACACCGAGCAACAACGAAAAGCCCATAATATGCGACATCAGTCCCCCGTTGACTGTATATGTAAGAACACCAAGCGCCGTGAGAGCGGGCTCCAGACCGATTTCTCTCAATCCCATTTTGCGGCCCAATCTGTCCAAGAGGGTCGGATTTTCTGCAAAGAAAAGGTTAGCTATCCGGATGGAGAATCCTAGTGCATCTGATCTTACAGGAAGATTGCTGGGTAAGCAGGAGACCATAGCGCTTCTTGAGGGTCACACGGTGACTGGAAGCTCAATATTAGCATCAGAATAATTGGCGCATATTAGTTCACGCGCTATCTAGGCGTCCATACCGAGAGTATTTGTCATCAGGAGAGAAACGAGCAGGGTGACTTTTGCATGGCATGTTAGTAATTGCGAATTATCGAGGAGGTCTGGTCGCTTACGCAGACTTGGAGACCTTGTCGTCAACGACCTGGAGAAGACATTAATATCAAGTGGATGGGACTTCCTCGATGATTTCCACAGCTCACCTTCTTCAGGGTGTAGACGCGCTTGCCATCAGGGCCGAGAGTGTACTGTCATGTTGTTAAATCACTGTTCGTAGATTGACGGTTTTCGAAGGCTCCAAGATCGCGCCGAAAAAGCTAAACGTACCATAAGATGCATTCTGAGAAGAAGAGTCAGTTGTTTGATATGAGATATTCAGAGCACGATCAGATACTTACTTGGCGGTGGAGTGTCGGATTGCACAGATATTGCTGAGATCTGAAGTCTTCGAGCTGCGGAGGTCCGAGATTTTTTTTTTTTTGGCGAATTTCGCTTAGTCACCCGCGCGGCATAAAAACCCGCGCCCGGTGAGAATTTCTTCTTCAGTCAATGACTGCACTTGGTGGAAATGATGCACCAGAAATTGCTTTAGAGTATAGTAGGCAGCTGCATTGAATTGCTATGACATCCATTCCATGACCTGGCCCTTTACATGGACAGATACGGGCCTCAGACACTGAAGGTGAGTCACCGTCAAAGCTTGTCACAAGCTCTTTTTCTTTCCTTTGCACCTTCCTTGCCCACTTGGGTACACCCTTCGATGATGACCAAACTACTTAAGCTCAGGCAATTGGCACTTTGATTTCTAGCCTTTGTCGATGACTTGCTTAAATGACTACAACGGTATCTGAGAAGACCGTAATCATGGACCTTTAGCACCCATATTACTTCGAGAGACCAAATTGGCTAACCCAAATTTCTCGCCAGACTCTCACTACCCTTATCAGTAACTGAATCAAGATGGCCGACAAGCCTATTTCGGGCCAGCCTGTACCAGGCAAAACAAATGATCAAGCCAAACCTGCTCGGCCACAGAGGCCCAACTACAGGCATATTCATCGCTTCCCTCTTCCGGTTCAGGCTCATTCTGTTCCCTCTGTAATTCCTCATAATCCTATATCTCTCATTAGCGTTGCCCTCTCGTACCTTACATTTCTATTTTCTCCTCCGCGCCAGGAAGTCTACTCTGCATACTTCGACGCCGCTGTCTCGGCCATTCACGTGACCGATGAGAAATCGATTCGGGCGCTATGGGAGATGGGCTTCTTTGGTAAGGGCAGTTTGAGTCGAAGTGAGCCAAGTTGGCTAGTCAGAGAAAAGAAGAGGCGGGGCTATCTAGGCGGGGACACCAGCGAAGAGGCCACGCGAAAACGCAGAGCAGAGCGTCGTGAGCTGAAACTGGAAAGAGCTCGAGTTGACGATCTGATCATTAAAGAGCGCATCAAGGCAGAAGCTGCCGCTAGGGAAGCCGGGATTCCTTTGGCAACTACCTCCGAACCTGCAACTGCCACGATGGAGAAATTTTCGGTGAAGAGGGCAATGGATGCTAGATACGAGGAGGCTCGCCGGATAAGAAGTGGGAATGGCGCCAATGGGACTGCCAATGGCAGCGAGACTCATTCTCAAGAACAATCGTCTCGCTCAAATGGGAAGACAGTTCGATTCTCCCCCGTCGTGCGAGCTAGAAGATTCTCTACTGAGGTTGAGAAAGACGACCTCGAGCTGGAGCTGGACCTGGAAATTCAGAACGAGGAGCACCTTGAACTTTCCAAAGAAGAGACCCTGTTCTTGGTATACGGTCTTGGCGCATTACGACTGGTTGACCGTACGAATAACTCTACAATTCCACTATCCTCTCTTGTCCCACTTTTATGCCATCACTCCTTCTCGCCTCCTCGGGATTCGTCGTCTGAGATTCAACCAGACGACCCTTTCCTGACATCATATGTGGTATATCACCACTTCCGCTCTCTTGGATGGGTTGTTCGCTCCGGAGTGAAATTCGGAACAGACTACCTTCTTTACAACAGAGGACCGGTCTTTTCACACGCTGAGTTTGCAGTTATTATTTTGCCTGCTTATGAAGACCCCTACTGGTCTGAAACCCAAGAACGCAGAGACCATGTGGCTCGGAAGCAAGATCGAAGCTGGTGGTGGCTCCACTGTGTGAACCGAGTACAAGCCCACGTCAAGAAGACATTGGTTATTTGCTACGTTGAGGTTCCACCTCCATCGTCGTCTTACGATGATTTGGGCGCTGTGCTCGGTCGTTACCGGGTTCGAGAATTCCTTTTACGACGATGGATTGCTAATAGGAGTCGCGATTAATCGATCGATCCCACTTGGCTGTCTATTCTTCTTAGAAGATCTGTGATAATTGTATGATAATATGAGCTTCAGATACCCCTCAAGTTATGAAATTTCAAGAAATTTCCGATGTGTAAATTGGCTGCATTTCCTCGAAGCCTATGGTGGGAGATCTATTGACACGATCCCACTACTACCCTCTATTCTATAACGCGTTGCATATCTCTGCTATACTCATTGAATCCCCCTGGCACACCAACGGCTTGATTCATAGATATAATCCTACCTTTAGGCATGCGCTAGACGAGCTTAAGATTCATGTTGGTAGGAATGGGTACCTATACCAGGTGCGTTCACTCGTCGGGTCTATAAAAGGGTTCTAATTAAGCGGTTGATATAGATGAGTCAAATGGAAATGGAAGCACATAGCAAGAATAAGGTGATATTCACAATATTTGAGAAACTCCAAGCTAAAATACGATGGATGACCATCAAAAAACAGCAACCTTGGCTTGTCTGCTGCCTTATCCTTGGTCTGTTGATCAAATTCCAGTCGAGAGTGATTATATCATGAGACAAGTTTTTACTAGACCTTACACGATAATTGGGTAAATCGCCGTCATCCCATATTAACCGCACCCAGAAAGACATAATAAGGCCGAATCGACCATAAATGGGCGTTGAATCCACGCGGCATTGTAGCCAAATTTGGAAGATCCTCGAGTTCTTGGGTATAATTGACAGGCCGGAAAATCCTTCACTCAATTTGTGCTGCATTGGAGGGCATCTCCGAGGTAGGCGATATTTGTATTCGTGGTGCCTATGAAGTAGATAGATGCACTAATCCCAAAGAGGCAAGATTACTTGGTGCGCCAAGTCACGTGAAATACGCGTTTCGCGTCCGCCAAATTCTCTATCTCCGATTTTGCCTGAGACGACAACTTGGGCGAGACTCGCTTGGAACGAGGCTAGGGAATGCTAGAAGAGATCTCCCGCAATTCTTTGTCTGTTGCTGATTCATCGTTGATCTTAGTTTGAGACGATGGAATCGACTGAAACAGAGGATAGCATCGACATTGCCGCGCTGCAACGCGTCGCGTTAGGACTAGTACCAGTATGTAATGACCTGCAGCATCCTTAACGCCCATTGGGCTAAAGTTCGACATCTTCAGGAGCACCAACCAACGCTATCAGTCGCCACCCAAACTTTAGCAAACGGCCTCTCTCATTACCCCGACCAGGATCATCACCGTACGACAGTTGCACATGGTAGTGTCTTCCCTGACACAGAATCTTCTTCCCCGTCGTTACCGGTCCCTCCAAGCGTCACCTCTAGGCACACCCCCTCCTCCGCACACCATAATGCCGGAGAATTGTTGAATCGATCTTCCATCCCAAAAGCATCGAACGAGAAGAACTTCATGCCCCGACCCGAGTCAGGCCCAGCGGGGTCCGCGGAGGCTCTCCCGAGTGACACCCAGGTGGTCTCGCAATCAGTATATGACAGCATTATCCGCCAGAATGTTTCGGCATATGCAGATGCTTCACAGACCGGTGCCGATGTTGCGACCCTGATGACATTGAATGAGGGTGACAGTGGACATATCGATCTCCTGGCTGGATTTGAGAGCAATCACCAGGATCAAAATGTATCTCCGGCGCACGACGATGAAAGTAATTACGATGGAAGCGAATCTTCTCCGATGCCATACCAGCCCGAACTTTTCCCAGAATCACAACGCTTCATGGCTGAAACTCCTGGTACTACAATGAAAAAGCCTCCGACCCCTGGCACATTACAGACACCGAGTCTGTCGAGGAATCCATTGGCGGGAGATATTGAGTCAAGCGGCGGGTTTATGGCACTTAGCCAGGCCTTTTATGCAACTCAAGCATGTTCATCGCCTCTTGTTAACGCATTACAATCGGAAATCGTGTCTGATCGACCGTCACCCAACATACCTATCCAGCCTTCTCGGATCCATAATACCGCATCGTCGCCATTGCTGCATTTTGCTCGGGAGTCGTCAGAACCCAACATGAATTATATTTCAATGCAAGAGTCACAGAATCGGAGGGACAGGACGTTAGGCGAGCGCCTAACTCGATCGGCTGATCACGTCTCTGATCCACTTGACCTAGAATTCCAAAAAGAATCTAGCTTTGTTCAAAATGCGCGCCGTCAACGAGAGAGGGATCGGGACACAGCGGCTCAATTTGCTGCCCTCCATGCGCCTTCTTCCACATCTCATGATAGAACAACCTCGCCAGTATTATTACATGAGAATACCGATGTTGTTATGCCTGAAGCCCCAGGGAGTGAGGAAGAAACCGAACAAGAAGACGAACCGGCTCCGCAGGTTCCTCAATCACAGGAAGTCCCGCAATCTTCTGAAGAAGATAAAGAAAATTACGTAGGCCCCCACGACACTGTTATTGGTACCGGCAGTGCACACGACCGATTGTCTCAAGCACTTGCGATGGAACCGGCCACTTCATCTCGAGTTGAAGCTAGTGTTGAAGATTCAAGTGCGGAAATTCATCATTCAGCTGGTGCGCCTGAAGACCAGGTCCATTATTCTGGCCGATCTTCCCAGGACATGGTCAAGAACTCTCAACAAACACCGCAACCATCGCCGAAGCAAAGCAATGAGGCTAAGCTAAGCCCCGTGCCTGAGTATGAGGATATCAGACAAAATCAAGACAACGCTCGGTCTGTTTCACCTATTAGACGTCGTGTCCGGCTATCACCGCCACTTTCACGATCTACGGCAAATTCCTTGCCTCCTCCTAACCCACTTGAGGCAACTGAAAACGAGGATGTTCTTGGTAATACATCATTCAAGGAAAACCGTCCTCTTCGCTCTAGCAATACCTCTGAGCAGACAAAATTAGTGTCGCAGCCCAGTCATTCTCACAGCGGCCTAGGTGATAAACCATCATCTATGCCCTCTCGTATCACGGAGACTCCTGTTCACCTGCGCCCGACAGTCAGTGACATGGCTCGCCTGACAAGAATTCCAGAAACCAGCCCAAATCGAAACCAAAATAATGAATCAGATATGGATTCTAGTGCTGGTGCTAATGATAATGAAGACGACGACCTCCCCCCAATGCTTCCCTCGCAAAACACACATCGTTTTAGTCAAGCACGACCCTCTCAATCCCGCGCTCTTTCATCTCCATTAAAAGTTCTGCAATCGCAAGCCGTGCCACAAGTCCTCTCTAGCCCAAGTGGCAGGCAGCGTCGACGTTTGACTGAAATTGCCTCTGAGGGATCCCCAATTGTGGATTTTAAAATGACTGATTTCAATATGGAGTTTTTGACCGCTGAAGACGATGACTTTAACTCGCTTATCATCGACGGATCCCCCACTCGCCCGAGGAAGAAAAGACGAGGTAATTTAGGCCAGAGTTTCCATACCTTTGATACTGCTCCTGCCACACCTCGACCTCCCAAGACTGTTGCGCCAACTCAAGGAGTCAACTCATCTCAAAAAGTTCCATCTCCCATCTCTCAAGTGCCCGCCACCACAGTCCGTCGGCAAGCGACTGTGCCACGGCGGGATGAGAATGTTTGGGAGATTGGGAGCTCTCCACAACAGCCAATCTTGCGGCGAAGATCAAGACATAGGTTGAAATCTACCCGCCAGCCAGAAGCGCGACACCGATCTGAAGAACGCCGCCAAGCCGTCCCGAAACCAGAGGCCAAAAAGCCCGCTCCACACCGGCCAGTAGTTATTCATAACCCCGAGCCTGTCGCTCAACCCCAGCGTGAGCCTGAGTCTACACCTGCAGCAGAACCAGAGGCTGGGCCTGAACCTGGACCTGAACCTCAACCTGAGCCCACGCTTGAGCCTCAACCAAGTCAGACTTCCGAACTGACGGGGGTCGAATCTGATGATCAACCATTCTCAGACAACATCCTACCATCTGAAAGTAATTCTGTTAATAGTCCTCCTACCACGCCTCGTGCTGTTCGGGTCTCTTCCGATAATGCTCAGATCGCTCCAAGACAAGTCCTTGCCATATGGATGGGTCAGAAGCGCGCATATTTCCCAGCTACTTGCTTCGGCACTCCCATTGGCGTTTCGCATGAGAAGTACTCTGTCAAATTCGAAGATAGTCTCCCTGTGGAAGTAGTGAAAGGAATGGTGAAGCGACTTGAGTTCCGCATTGGAGATGCAGTCAAAGTCGATATGCCAGGCGTGCCCAAGGTCACGCACATTGTGCGCGGCTTCGATGATAGACTCACCAGAGACGACCTGATTGAGGCTGCAGAAAAAGGCTTTTATCCTCAAACAGATGTCTATGGCCACGCCACACTCATTCTCGGACCAAAGCAGCGCAAAAGCCTCCCCAATGGCGGTCTGAATTCGAGCGAGAATGTCATAAAAGTACCCATTGCTCGGATATACTTGGATTCCATTCTGTGGAATCAATTGAAAGACAATGCGTTTACATACCAACCTGAGATTGCTCCAAGAGAAAACTCCGTCCATACGCCATCAGAGAAATCATCTCTTCCTGCTTCGCCTAGTGTCCGACTCTCCCGCACTATCCAATCTGCTAGTGGTATATTTGCGAATATGGCCTTCGCAATTTCCTATATAGAAGATGATGGTTCCAAAAATCGCATCACGAAAATGATCACTGATAACGGCGGCTCCATCTTGAACGATGGATTTACTGAGCTTTTTGAGCCCTCTTCTATTTTCCCTTCCAACACACCGAATAAAGGGAAGTCCGCGAATAACGAGAATAGCCATGGCTTACAATTAACTTCCCTTGCTGAAAATGTCGGATTCTCTTGCCTGATTGCGGACTCCCATTCCCGTCGTGCAAAGTACATGCAGGCCCTCGCTCTCGGGCTACCCTGTCTAAATGGCCGCTGGATTGAAGACTGCGTTGCAAAACGCCAGATCCTGGAATGGGACATTTATCTTTTGCCAGCAGGAGAATCCATGTACCTCAACGGAGCCACGAAGTCTCGAGTCATGACGCCTTCTTCCCCCTCCGATGCTCTCCTACCAAACACTATCGCCTCCCGGCCAAAACCTCTCGGAGGCCAGTCCGTGCTCATCGTCACGGGTCGGGGAAAGGCCGAAGAAAAACGCAAAGCCTATATTTTCCTTACTTTCGCACTCGGTGCGTCCCGTGTGGAGCGCGTCCCGGATCTTGAAACGGCTCGCGCTTTGCTCGAGTCGCAGTCCGAGGCCTCTCTCCCGTGCACATGGGACCTTATTTACGTTGATGATGCGGACCAGCCTGCTGCGCAGGCAATGCTGACGCCTCGCCCGAAGACACAGAGAATCAGTCTCTCTCACGGAAAGAGCGGCAAGAAGCGGAGGAAGTCGTCGGCTATCTTCCCAATGTTGAATTCCTCCCAGGATATTCCGTCTGAGACGCCAGCGGTTAAAGTTGTTGGGAACGAGTTTGTGTGTCAGAGTTTGATTCTCGGCCGACTTATGTTTGACGAGTGATCTAAGTTGCAGTTCATGATTATCTAGCCCTATACCAATTTCTTTGATCATTATAAATCCGTGTGCAATGTACCTCCTTGACAAACAGCCACTTTATGATCTAAAATATACGACCTAGGTCAGTGGGAACCAGTGTTTTGTTTGAAGAACTTATTATTTTCTTTATTGTACTATGTCCTTCATTCCCATAGTGGTACAGAGGTTATCAACACCCCATGATAGAAAGGAAAATATGCAGGAAGCTATGCGATAGACCTTTGCTCGAGTTCCAGACTGCGAAAGCAAGGAGAATTTTGGGTGTTTAACGATAGTTTGTCCCTTTGAATATCGAGGAGATTCTTGATGACGCTCCTGGCGAGAGTGGGGTTGTTTTGTTGTACGAGTCAGGGTCGTACACAGTTGGGTTAAGTTGCTCCAGGCTTGAGCTTTTCGGTAAATCTTGTGTCAGTGATAATGATTGACTAGGTTGACTGGCGTGTATTGTACTATTTGGCGTTTTGGGCCTCCAGAATGAGACTGATTTGGTTGGCACTTTTGCTGCGAGTGGGTATTGGCAGTTGGGACATGCCCATACATGATCGGGTTTGGACTGGGAGCTTTTGATAGCTCCACTCTCTAGGCTGTTGAGGGGCATTGAGGAGGATTGGTTGCTGAGTTTCCCTTTTGCGCTTTCGGCTGTTCCGTATCTACTCTTGTTTACTCGGCCATCAACGAGCCAGCGGATGAGTGGGCGGAGGGTGATCAGGCTGCCAGCGATGATACCGAGGCCAGTCTCGATGACTGACCAGATGACGATCTGGGTTGTTGAATCTATTCATATATGCAATCAGTGTCTTTCCTGTTCCGAGGAAATTATTTTATCAAGAGGGCGCTTACAGAGGAAGTCGGGATCACTGTAGTAGTGCAGGAAAGGGATACGGATCACAACTGCGACGCTTGCACTGGGAGATGTTAGCAAAGACTCAGTAAGTTATTTATGGTGAGCATACATGGCCCCTAGTCCCAAGATTGTGCCAACTGCAATCTTGGTATGCTGATCCATTTGCAGCGACCAGACCATGATGATGGGTAAACCCCCAAGAGTGAAATCGCAGAGAATGGTGATGGCACTATAGGTATAAGCGACATATAATAGAACCTCGGTCGAGAGACAGGTTCCTTGGTAAGTGGGATCCACTCTTTGCCAGAAATGCTGTACGGGTTTGCAGTCGAAAAGGAGAATGAGCCAGAAGAAAAGACCAACGACTATCACAGTGCCCACGATCATCCATAGAACAACGCGATGCCAGCGCTTAACAGCGAGTCGGAGGAGAGCGACAGCAATTGACACTTTGACAATAGCTGAGGACCATAAATAGAGCTGCTGGCCGAGCCACCATTCCTGTAAGTCAACTGTTAGATGACTTGCTCCCTGATTGCCCTTGATAGCAAATGGTAACATACCCAAAGAGCCTTCTTATATGTGTTCAGGTTAGTGAACTCTATTAAATGATGCCCAACTCCATCTATAGCCCCAAAGGAACAACATATATTGAGGCCGATAAAGAGTAGCTGTCTCCAGTTAGAAGTTGGCAATCGCTGGCCAGCTCTGGGGAATACTCACCAAGCCCAGAAGCATTAAAGCATCGTCCCGGCCGAATGCTCCACGAACGAGGCCCAGCCTCACAAAACACCTAAGAGCCACAGCGATGACTGAAAAGCTGGCCATGACAATGTTTGTGACGAAGATGGCCACAGCCTGGCCCTCGAAGGGCATCGCTGTCTTGAACATGGCGGCCAGTTGTATCTCTTGACCTCGACCACGGGGCAAACCCTATATAGTATCCAGTCGAGTTCCGCCAGGCGCCAGCTAAGGAGAAAGGTTCGAACCGGCAGAAACTTCGGGCAGTTCCTAACTAAAATACCTTGACATCTCGCATTGTTCAAGATTTGTTCAGCCCTCTTTGGGAAGTGGAGATCCCCCACCCACGATGTTTGGGCACTCTCCACGGGTATCAGACACAAAAAGCTACGCTTAACCGAAACAGCGCTGTTATTACGGAGTACGGAGAGACAAAATATTTCTTTTTGAGTTTGGGGCCGATTCTAGAGCCTCGCTGGCCCAGATCAAGATCTGCAGATCGCATTTATATCAATGTCCCGGCGGGTTTCCCTTCCGGGCCAAGTATGAAACTCTAGTCCGCGAATTACCTCACGCAAGCCCAACCAAAAGTCTAAAATGTTTCAGCAAGCCATTACTGCTTGCTTGCAGGAACGGGCCCTATGGATACTTCGGCCTAACATGCAAGTGCCGCACACGGCTATCATCTCTTTCGAGGCGTTCCTGATCAACGAACTCATGCCGCTCAAATTTGTCTTCCACGGCCGCAATTTCACTTGTATATGGATTTACACTTTTCCTAGCTAGCTTGCAAGTTGGTCAGTAATTTACGAGCGAGTTTGTATATAATTTTAGCTCAGTTAACCCCTGCTACACTTATCCGTAGAATGGTCGACTGGGTAGGCGATCGCCATTCTCCACTATTTTCTCCGGCACCCAACGTCGAGCGTTGTTTCCAATCTGTATGTTTCATGGTGAGAACCAATGGTCGCACGAGAAGCATCTAATTTGGGAAAACGCCACTCCGAGCATACTTGCCTGGTAAGGGTTTTCCCCTTGATTATTCTCAACGGATTGTGGCTTTGGTATAATAGGAGCGAAGCGTGAGCGCAAACCCCCCCGTACAAACTAGTGGCCTAGCTGCATGGCCCAAAATATGGTCTTGTCAAAGCTCTGGCTTGAGCACCTGACCCATCGATATGGGTTCTCTCGTGCGACCTGCAGAGCATAGCTATTGCGTCGTATTTTGAGGCACGCTATCGTTGCCCAGCAAACTCTATAGAAAGCACAGACGTCTCTTCCAGCGCGTTTTACATCAAGCCTCTTCCGCATGCATAACAGGTCTACAGTATCGCGCAGATTCAATTGGGGCCACCATGTGGAGCTAACGACCGTCGAGTAAACAATAGCTGGCCTCGGCCTACCAGACCTGGAGCATCTCTATTTATTTGGGTCGAGGTCCACCGCTGCCCGAGGTATCCGTCCCCAGAGCCAAATGTTCCAAGACCCGTAATTAGTGGAGGCAATTACTATGGTGAATGCTAGGTAGATAAGGCCTACCGTCATTTATCGCGCGCGCTGCTAGCTTTAACCTTCGATGGATGATCACCGGACACTCTTTTGCCCTCTACGGATTTTTACATAATAGAACAAAGTGCGCTCAGGCTCGACCGGACAATTTCTTGGTGGAGTCACCGCACAGGCATCCGATGGTTCAGGAAACGGCTGCCATGCATCGCCACAGCAGATCCCATAGCTCTGAAACACTCCTAAACCTTCCCCTCCCGTGGCTTTACTTCGATTTAGTTCCTGCAATCTATTCGAGTGGCACTCCGTATCTCTCGGCAGAACCCACGGAACTGAGTTCATGGTCATTGATGCCGTTGAACCCTTGTCAGATTATAAACCGCTATGATCCCGATCAACACGTCGATCTGGTACTGTGAGCTCTGTAGTCAATACAAATAGAACGATGATTATTAGCCTGGCAGCCGATCGAGGAAGCCCGATCCCTGGCTATTATCCTATTGATTTGCCACTTAGCCCTGATAGAGTTTATAGTATTATGCATGCATCACTTTCACCCAAATTTCGGTTCCTAGTCGGATTCAATTCGCCATGCTATGAAAGCCCTAATTCTTCGCCCTTTGAGCGCTAGGCCGGTGATTCAGCGGTCACGAATGGATCCTCCTTCGAGGATGTAGGCCCGCATAGCGTGAGGGGGTTGTACGAATAAAGACCATCGCATTAGCTTTGAGACTTTTGTGTAGATGATCGGCTTGCCGTCTGGCGTGACAGAGCATTTCCACTTGAGTTTAGCCTATTTCTTGGGGTTTCCGTTATAGCGCTGCTCTTTCTATCCACTGCTAGGCCCTTCCATGATTACAAGTCTGACTTGTTTTAAGGCAATGGCCAGGTGCCCCCACCTGCGCAGACCTTTTTCAGGGCGAGCACCTGGTCAGTCCAATGTCTTATTATGTCTTGCCTGCATTGATAATCATACTCACAGTGCAACGGGCCCATCCGTCTGAAACCTGATTTACATGAGCTTATACGTGTTGCAATTGACCGTTTGATTGCTCACAACGGTGCCGATCGGTTATCCAAATCATTTCATGGAGCCTTGTCAGCTGTAAAGATCCGCCAGCAGGTAGAAATATCAGTGCTTGTTCATTTAACTCAACCATTGGATAAGGTAATGAACTATTGGCCCAGGTGATCACCACCGAGACATTGTGTGTGCTGTAACATTGGTGCTCTTACACCAGTCAATCACACCACACTCTTCGAAGGATCTTCTATTTATCTTGTATTAATATGAACTTGGTAGTTCTAATCGTTACTTGAAGTCTTTTTATGTAGCTTTGCAAGGGACCCGTGCTTCGCGCCAGCAGCCTGCTCCATAAATGGGGTACTCAACTCGATCAGGTCTAAAAAGCGGCACTATCCAATATTCGACTTCTCCAAACATCGTCCCACCGCGACTCGTGGCGCCCTCAAGATCTTCATTTTCTCTTGAAACTATTGAAACTTTGAGCTCTACTAAGCTCTTTTCAATTGCTAATTTTCAATACACTCCCGAGGTCTTCAAAGCCGAAACTTCATACTAGTTGGCATTTCTATGAGCAGGCAATTATACATGCTTAGGCGGTGCCTATGTCGACAAATTGAAGTAGTAGCAGCCCTGAAGCGATACCATAAGTATTACTAGTATTAACTTGGTATAACGTAGATTAATCAAGTAATGCTGTTAGTCGGGATAATACCATCATAATCTTGAATAATCCCCAAAGACTAAGATTAACGGAAGGTGGCAGAGGCGTTGAGATGACATTTGAAAGAAAGAAAGTTTATATTGTACAGTAAAACAGCATGACAAATCTTTATATCGCTACAAAGTCCCCAATCTCGAGGAAAACAGATTCATGCACCCTTATTTCTTCTTCTTGCCCTTCAAGCTCTTCATCTGAGCAGCCCTCTCAATACGAGCCTGTCTCTTTCTCCAAGCAAGCCATCTGTTTCCACGCTCATAAGGCTTAGCCGTAACACCGGCCTTCTCAGCAGCACGTCCAATCACCCAATTGGCCTCACGGTACATGTAGCCAGGGCGAAGCTGCGGACCAGTGGCAGCCTGTGCAGCCGGCACACTGCCCACCTGAGTACCATTCTCATCGATCGAAGCCACCATATCAGGCTGGAACGCAACAGGCTCAATCCGGGGCACAGAAACCATGTTCAGCTTGCGGCGGGTCGGCGCGTTGCGAGGATGCGGCAGCTTCCCTTCCTTCTCAAACACAATGCCAATGAACTTCCGGTCTGGGTGCCGTGCTGGATCCAGGTAGTAGCGCACATACCCGGCCTGGGTAGCGTAGATGGTGTGGTCACGGCCCATGGCGCAGTTGTCGCCGGGGAACCATTTCGACCCGCGCTGTCGGAAGATGATGCAGCCGGGCACCACGTACTCGCCGTTCGTGCGCTTCGCGCCAAGACGCTTGCCTGCTGGGTCGCGGGAGTGTCGATTGGCTGTTCCTTGGGAAGCGTGCGAGGCGTATCGCACCTGTGAAAATGGGAGGAGAGGGCGGGAGAGAGAGGGTGTAGGTTTTGGGATGGCGAGGTTTGCGGAAAGTGTTCGTTGGATGAGGGATTGCGGTCGGTACAACGTCTGAGCTGACCGTAAAGAGGGAGTGAACACCCGTTCTAGCGCCCGGAAGGGCGCCAGAAACCTGGGCTGAAGCATTGTTGTTTTTGGTGAGTCGTGGACTGCGGCAATCGCAGCTTCTCAAAGTCTCCGGGAAAAAAAACTGGAGTTCCCCTTGGTGTCACGTGACACGCGCGGACGTAAACTGGCTTCATCGATGTATAGCACAACTCATCGCTCACGATCGGCTGTTCTTCATTTTGGGATTTGCAGCCCCCGCAGGCTTTCGCGTGCTGTCCAAGATGTTCCCCCGGTTATCACAAAACCTTTGGGCTTTGCTCATGTTTGTGGCTACAGTCCAAGCCCAATTCAACTTCTTCGACCACATGTTTGGAGGCAATCAACAACAGCAACGCAATCAAGGCGGCTCAGGGAATGCCCCAAGCGATAGTGGCCGCTATCAGCACATGTGGAGTCAATGTATGTTACTTCTTCGTAGCAATGCTATCTAAACGCGCTTCTTATCTGATCTTCTGCTAACATTCGCTCAACTTGATAGCTCAATGCAGTAATTATCTCTGTCCCGGGACTCTCGCATGTGTCCATTTCCCACACCATTGCCCATGTGCGCATCCAGACGTCGAAGAAAAGGTGGAACTAGGAGAAGGAAGTGCAATTTGCGTGTCCAAAGGAGGTTTCAAATCTGGAGAGGCAACTCGAAAGATTGAACTGGCTCGCAAGGGCATGCTATAAGATATAAACGCGCGAATGTAAAATCGAGCGGTATCATCAAATGTATCTTAGGATGGGTTATACACATCACATTGGGATCAAAGCTTGAGATTTAGCAGAGCTAGCCAGCTTCTCGTTTCTTGCAGCTCTTGTGAGATACATGAATTCATACTGGGATACAATCAAGTTAGCTACCTTTCATACCCGGCAACCAGTATACAAATTATGTAGAGCATACTTGAACAGAATATGTTCTGCTCCAATCATATCTCCTGCACCGCTCCGAATGCCAGTTCCTGGCCTTGATGCCTTTTCAGGTTCTGGCTTTGAAGCCAGTATATTCCAATCGCCGATACAACTACTTTGTCCATCAGCGTATCGTCTTTGAATCCCAGCTGCCGAATGCAATATAAGGCAACAAATACTTCTAGTAGTATAGGTGATGAAATACCACTGATGAGAGTACATAACGTAGCGATTAAGCAACGCAGACGGTTCTGCGACAGCTCCTGATTATCTCCGGTTAACCCCGCGCCTCGAACCTTCCGTCATCGAAGAACTTCAAGTTCAACTTGGTATCCGTTCTCAGACTCCACACCTGCGTACGATTGTCTTCCCCTCTAAACCGCCTGTGAGGCTATCTAGCCATGTGGATCCCAAGGCTGCGATCGCCTATACGCGATCTTCCCCTTCGACGCGCCTATTCAACCTTTCGCAGCAGCAACAGTCGCTACAACGTCACGCGGCCTAAACGAATTCAACCAGCTGGTAGAGCAGCTGAACCACCCAAAGAGCTTCAAGAGCCTCAAGGGCCACAAAATACTGCCAGCCCTAATTATGACCCAGCACAAAACACCCTGCTCTCTCCTGTCTATATCCCTGAAGACCCGAATGGCGTTCTCAAGGAAACACACCCAGCGACAAATATTTTGTCCAATTCCGGACTTGTTGTCCAACGTCAAATAGAGATGATGAATGTGCTCATGTGAGTCTGCCCCCTGTCATTCTATTCTATAACAGACAATTAACGGCTTCGCCTTGACAGCGGTTTCGAACAAGCCAATCGATATGTTGTTATGGACGCGCAGGGCAACCACGTCGGGTATATAGCCGAGCAAGAGAAGGGCATGGCTAATGTCATGGCGCGTCAATGGTTCGCTACTCACCGAAGTTTTGTGACACATGTGTTTGACCGTCATGAAAACGAAGTGCTAAGGGTATGTCTGTTTTCCCATCATCTCAATCACCGGGCTCATTCTCACATAATGTCTGTCTAGTTTCATCGGCCATTCTCTTGGATCAACTCCCGAATCAAAGTCTATGACCCCCTTGACTACTCCACAACTTACAATACCTCAACTGCTGCCCTGAATACGACTGGTGGATCACTCGTGCAGACCGGAGATGCATCCAACACTCGTGTTTCGCCCCTCGATTTCGACCAAATGCGTGTAATTGGCGAGGCACAGCAACAATGGGCACCACTGCGCCGTAAATACAACCTTTTCACATACCATCAAACTCCTAATCCGGCAACCGACATGGGCTCCCAAAAGTTCTCACTACCTGGTTCTGAGCTATCTCGGAATCAGCAAACACAATTGACGCAAGTTTCTCAAGAGGGCCAGGGTGACTTTAATCAATTTGCCTATGTGAATGAACCTTTCCTGTCTTGGGACTTCTCCCTTCGTTCAGCACAAGATCGGTTGATCGGATCAGTAAACCGGAATTTTGTGGGATTTGCCCGGGAATTGTTCACAGATACTGGCGTATACGCATTGCGTATGGACTCAGCAGGTGTTGACACTGAAAGTCAAAGAACCCCTCCTACTGGCATGACTCTCGACCAGCGAGCCGTAATGCTGGCTACTGCGGTCAGTATTGACTTTGACTATTTCAGCAGGCACAGTGGCTCAAGTGGATTTGGTTTCATGCCATTATGGTTCCCAGGCATCGGCGGCGAAGCTGCCACTGGCGGTGCTGCGGCTGGAGGCGCTGCGGCTGGAGGCGCTGCTGCCGGTGAGGCAGGAGCTATGACCGGGGCTGCTGGTGGGGCCCTTGGTGGTGCGGGCACCGCTGCAGGTGGCATTGCTGAGGGCGTCGGTGCAGGTGTAGCAGGCGCTGGTGCTATCGCTGGGTATGAAGCTATGCAAAGGGGTATGTCGGGCCAACAAGATGCGCAAAATGTTCCCCCTGGGCAGTCAGGGGGCGCTTACGACCAGCAATTCGGGGACCAGCCTGGCTTTTATGAAGATCAGTGGCCTGAACACCAACAGCAAGATGACTTCTGGGGCCGTGATGATCCTTGGGGAGATGATGATGGAGGAGACTCGGATGGTGGCGATGGAGATGGATTTGACTGGTTCTGATTTCTGTACCCTATGATACCACTATAGACCCTTTACGGTAATGATATTCTACCCTCTTCAAGAACCCCGGCTTGATCCATAAAGCATAAGGACCAATGCAATAGAATGAACTAGTATATAGATCTGAAGAACGAGGCTTGAGAGTTGATTGGAAGGATCGGTGTGGGGCGGCCCGGCCACCTGGGCAGGCGCTGCTCCCCGCGAACTCGTGCTTCAAACCTGGTGGCACACTTTCGTCCCTCTTCTCTCTTGCTCCCAATTCTGACAATTTACACAGCCTGCACTGCCTCTTGCTAAAAGGCCCCACAATCTTCTATACACCCGGCCGAAAACATCCATCATCATCACCCGGAGCGTTCCAGCCATCCTCACTCCCCCGCCCCCCACCAAGGTCGATACCAGCAACCAGATAGCCCATTCCATAATTCGAGCCAACTGAACCTTTGAGATGGGCACCTCCGTTGCGCAAAAACGTCTATTCCACGAATACAAGAACC
>KZ119011.1:30328-70250 GCA_002153405.1 Mycosphaerella populi pn0402 | reverse complement strand
CTCCAGAGGGGATCACAGCCGGCCCAGTCTCCGAAGATGACATGTTCTACTGGGAAGCTCTAATCGAGGGCCCCGGAGGCACGCCGTTTGAGGGCGGAGTCTTCGCCGCAGAGCTGAAGTTTCCCAAAGACTACCCTTTGAGTCCTCCAACAATGAAGTTTGTCGGTGGTGGCGTATGGCATCCTAATGGTAAGTCCTTGGCCTGAAACTGACTGATTCTATTTCTTCAATCTCATCGTCCTTCCTTTAGTCTATCCCAATGGCACAGTTTGCATTTCCATCCTACACCCCCCAGGCGACGATCCCAACCACTACGAACATGCCTCAGAACGCTGGTCGCCTATCCAGAGCGTTGAGAAGATTCTGATTTCAGTTATGAGTATGCTCGCAGAGCCAAACGATGAGAGTCCTGCAAATGTCGAAGCTGCCAAGATGTGGCGTGAGCGGAGACCAGAGTATGAGCAAAAAGTTCGAGACGAAGTCCGGAAGGGTCTAGGCCTATGAGAAAACTTGGACTATGTTCCGCCATGAGGACCATGTCTCGATGAATGGGCGTCAGTTGGGTTTGTTGAACTTTGCATGGCCGTCGTTGGCTTTTAGGTTTTATATGTATATATCGAAGCTGGTGTTTTTGTTAGCTTGAAATTGCACTTGATGGTTCCTCGATGTTATAGCTCTGTCTCTTTTCATATTCTATACTACATATTGTATTCTTGTATATGAAATACAGAAACTGAGACGCCTCATTCTTGCCGAAACATCCTTCGATCGATCCACGCTTCCAACCCCCCCTCATGAGAGTATAGTGTCTCAATTTCCGCTTTGATGTTCAGAATTAGCATTTTCTGCAGCTCAACACGATATTCTCGCTCTGGCCCATCATTCGCCCAAACTGGATTGTTCTGTAGCATCGAGATCACCTTTCTCCGGTCTCGAGTTGAAAGCGGTAAGTTTTCGTTGCTCGTATGGATTGTTGAACTCGACGCAGCGTCGGACAATCGCAGACCAAGGCATTGTAGCGTAGGGATGGTGAGCATATAGTTGTCGTGTGCGTGGGCTGCTGATCCATATTTGTATATTGAAATGATCGCCAGTCCGTCTGGATCTCCATCCACTAATGCATAGAATGGAAACACTCGTCCTTTCACTTGAGACATATGATCCAGCAAGCGCCGAACAAATGCACGTGTGGATATATCTGGATATCCTTTCCCCTGGAACAAGGTATCATTTACTCATTCAGCCTGGCGGTAGCGGGGTTTACACTCACCGTGATAATAATTCCTTCGCCAGCAAGCGCAGTCACATGGTAATTGTTACTCACTAGCCGATGGAAGACTGCCTGGAATAGCAAATTAACGTCTCAGCCTGATCCTTCCACGACTCATGCAATGAGGCCTATACCTCCTTCTCAACAAGAAGCACCCAGCGAGTTCGGAATATATCAATTTCGTCGTCTTCGTAGATACGGGGGACCAAGGTGTCCTATTGAAACATCAGAACCGTAGCCCAATATTACCCAGGAAATTCTATAGTTGATATTGGCAGCTGACCTGAGGACCGCGGGCATCTACAATGATTTGCGAGTCGCGTCTCAACACAAAGGATCCCGCTACCAAGCCTTTGCCTGCTGCTTCCTAAGATATAGGTATGTGAGATAGATTGCATCAAGTAAAAGCTGGGCCAAGACGTACCACATTCAATGCCACTCGATCCACCCCAATGGTATACGCGATGTCATCAATAATGCTGTCAATTGTACTTTGTGATTTGAAATATGCAGGATCGATATAATAAATGTCTCTGCCAAGACTCAACTTCTTCAGTATATCATATCAATCAAGAGATCAAAGGTTCTCACCTCTTGGTAATGGTAATTTTGCTCTTAACAGCCCGATGAATGACTGTAAGAACACGGATTATAACCGCTATCAGTATGTTAGCCTGTCCATGCAGCTATCACTTTGGGACAAAAAAGAAAGTAGTCTCATACTAAACCTCCATGCTTCGTTGGCTGTTTTACCAGGCCATGAATAAGTTCGGCATGACTCTGTCGCTCGACCGGCTTCGAGAGATCCGTTGTAGGGGTTGAAGATATATGTTCCCGAGCTCATTCGGCTCCGCAGAGTTACCGATGGTTGAGCTTGTGAGGATGGCAGTGTGAATTGGTGATTGAGTACGGAAAAGGTATCCAAGATATACGTTTCGACTAGTCTTTGTGCTGATCCTGCATCAAGAGCCATTGGGAATGGAAGAGGGAAGTGATGGACTTCTAGAGGTCATACCTAGTAGTGACCGTCTCGACCGCCTCCCGATGATGCGACTGGGGCTCACAACTACGCGAATCCGAAGGCTGCTTCAGATTTCTTCTCTTCACGCGAATGAAGCATCAGCTTATATTCAAGTCTCGAGTTCTGCGTCCTGGGAAATATCAAGAGGCGTCACTTGAAGTCATCATGTCTATCCTGCACGCTGCTCATATCGACAACCGGAAATGCAATCCCAGTCATGCCAGTACCAAAATTAAAGCAATATCATCTCTACAAAAGGGAATGAGCAAGCCGGAAAGAGTAAGAGAAATTCGTAATATTATCAACTATCTAGTTGGCTGTGATATAGGGTAAAACGCGCCGAGCAATTTGTTTTTTTTATCGCAAAGCATCATTGCCAAATTTTCTGCTGTACAGTCCGAGGGCACGGATGGGCCAGTAGAACTTGTAGTTTGGATAAGAGATCATGCATGACTGGTTAAAGACACCCTCAATAGACTCCTGCAGCCACTCGCCGTTACCTTGCTGGCGAGACATAAGGAGCTGGACTCCACGCTTGATGGGTTCCTTATCTGGGTACTGAGCCTCCATCAGAGCCAAAAGGGCCCAAGCAGTCTGGCACACTTGCGACTTTTCATGCTGGACGTAGACGTGCTTTTCGCTGCTCAGATAGGATTCACCCCAGCCACCATCCGCCTGCTGCTTGTCAATCAAGAAGTCACAACCACGGCGAGAGTTGTCACTGGTCTCATATGTCTCGCCGATACTGGCCAGACTCTCAAGCGCGAACATAGCAGCGTACGTGAAGCAGATACCCCAAGAACCGTACCAGCTTCCGTCGGCGCGTTGCACACGCTTGATGTACGCAACAGCCTTGCTCTTGGCTCGACGGATCTCATCGGCGCGGTAATCGGGGTAGAACTTGCTGAAGAGAGACAAAGCGGTTACGGAGGCTGTTGTGCATTCAGGGTAGTCGTAGCCAATCATGATTCCACCGAAAACTTCGGCGGCATTAAGCCACTCGACCTTCGGGGATGCACGTGTGGTTTCGTACTCTGTGAAGCCACCGGTAGGATTCTGCATCAGCAGAAGGCAGTCCACACTATCCTTGAGTCGGTCCAAAGGAATGAGTTTCGGGAAGTTGTGCATCTCCTGTAGTTGAATGGTTGAGCGAAGACCCTCAGCGGTGCAGTCGCTGACTGTGTATCCCTGGGTCTTAGTACTGAAGGGCCAAGCACCCTTGCGGTGTTGACGGTAGCACTTTTCTTGCTCGGGAACGTTCTCGCGAAGTTGGTGGTCGTCAATGAACTCAAGGGCCTTGGTAAGCATGGGGCGCCACTTTGGGTCATCAGCCAAACCAGCGACTACCACGGCCTGTGTCACGAACGTGGTATCCCATACTTGGACACCATTTGTACCGTTGGCAAGCATGCCCTCATTCTTCATCCACATATAATCGTTTAGTCGTTCACGATGTCGGCGGACAGAGTAGCTGTCTGGGCCCTCCTGAATAAAGCATGCAACCATGTTAAGTGGATTGTTGACGGGCCCCAGTCCTGCGTAGTCAGTATTTTCATCCTCCATTTGAATCAATTTCCAAGTCCAAGCTTCAGCCTGCTTCACTACAGGTCCAATTCGGAGGAAGGGATTCCATAGGTGGACGAGAATCTCGTTCAAAGTGTTCAAAATCCAAGTTTTAGGGTAGTAGTTGTCTGCCGCATGAATTGTGTTGCGGTGCTTCTTGAAGTCGATAGAGCTGTAAGGTTGGGTGTATAGCTCCTCGCGAAGCTGTCGTGTAAAATCATTAAGCGGATGGGACCATTTTTTGGACCAGATGAAAGACAATGGAAGGAAAACTTGACGAATGTGAATCCACCAGCGCCAAGGGGCAAAAGGCACCCAATCGGGGAGAAGCCTGAAATCCGCACTTAGCATACTTCCTTGGATTTCAATTATGTGAAACTCACCAGATCTCGGGAGGAACAGGGTTCACAGCATCCCAGTCCATAACACCTAGAATGCTGAGCCAGGCCTTTGCCCAATGAGGACCATTGACAGCACCGCCGAACTTATGCAGCAAACCGCGGGCCTTGACCATACGAGGATCATCCTCGCTGACACCCACCAGACGCAGAGCAACGTAGTTCATGGCAGTACCAAAAACAGAGCTGTGGGCCTCAATGTGCAAGCCCCAGCCACCATCCTCTGGGTGCTGACGGGCAAACAGATAACGCTTGATCTCCGTCGCATACTCAGGAGGGATGGGAGTGTTCGTGACATACCAGGTGATCAACAGACCTGGTAATAAGAACATAGGGCCACCGTATTCACATGCCCAGTTTCCAGGCTCCAACTGCAGGTGGGAGAAGAAGGATAAACCATTCTCAGCTGCCTGGAGAGGTGTTTTGGCCTCGGGCAGGATTGGCAGACCCTGCGAAACAATATGAGCAGTAGTCCATTTAGCAGACATGACCATAGACTTACAGTCGGAAGTCCCAGATGATACTTCTCAGCAATTGATTGCAGCCAGGCCGCATTCTCCTCGTCGGATTCAAGGTAGCGCCAAGTCTGGCGACCTTCCTCGTTCACCAGACGCCAGCGGGTGTAGTCTGTTTTTGAGTCGCCATTGGCATCAGTCGAAAGATGGCCCTGGGCGTCGGACCTCCAGGGTCCAATATGTGAAGTCATGGCTGTGTTTGAAAGACAGGAGAAGAAGTAAGGAAGCTCGCAGCAATGGAGCTTTCGATAAAGCGGGTCGTCTCCGGGGTCGGACCCGCTTTTTCCTTTTTCCATTCTCAGCGCTGCACTGTACAATCCGGTACAATCATCAAGCCCCTTTTCCCTGCATTAACTTTATACTACTTGAGTTTGTTTATACTCGCTAATTCTCCCAATCTTGCTGCTAGGCAGCTACGAGCCGTGGGTCGATTGGAGCGGAGGGGAGCGGAATTGCTCCATGCCGTACTGTGACACAATTTTCGAATGATCGACCCCTTGAATGTAAGCATAATTGGCCACAGGCTTCGTGTTGGCCTGGGCCCATTCATCATACGATCTCCGGAGAATTGCTACATAGGCTAGTTGGATGTTGATCTTTCTAAGGGCACAACCCGGTTGATACTGATGTTGCTTGGCAATTTCTGGCTTCTCAGGTGTGGTAGGTCAGAAAACTCTTTTTCGCCAGATTGAGAAGATGATTTCGGATTTCCAATGTGTTACTCAGACTTTGCTCTTTTTCCTGTGTTACTTGAATATTCTCCTATTTCCGAATATCTCTTAGTATCAACAATGCATGCAAGGATATGGTAGCAACGGAACACTATATTGCGGGGAACTAATTAATTCCAAGGTTATTTTCTACGATGTCTTTTTGGCGACTTGGGCTTTTTGAGCAACTAGATCAGCATCGTTATCCAAACCAATGGATGTTTGCGGGTTCTTTTTCAGTCTTTAAATACCCTTTCAGTTGTATTCAAACGTCCATAGGAAGCTTCCCTTGCATATTCCCGGGTATGTTCAACCTTGGAAACAACATATACTTGGCACGTACGGAGTACATGGAATCTTTTGGCTTTCTCCGGTGCTGCAATTGATAGTTCCTGGCACATAACAAGTCAGATGTATTTGTATATACGCCGGAATGTACAAGGGAAGATACGCCCGTACGTTCAAATACAAATGAAAGGGTGTGTAGACCTGGAGTCTAGATCCTCTACTTATGTAATCTTTTGCGCTTCGTAGCTCCAACAATGGACCTGTATAGATGTTTGCAGAATGAAGTAGAACCAACCTTGGAAAGATGACCCCACTACCTTCAAACTGAATTTTTTTTTTTTTATTTCGACAACGTATCTCTCGTTGCCATGCTCAAAGAAGACCCGGCTTAGTGCCTTATATAACCATTACCCCACATCTTTTGAGGTTCTTGCCCGGAAGCTTCTGACCTTCGCGTACCTCTCCGCCTCACAATCTCTCAACACTCGAACCACATTCGATTCAATTCGAGGCATCATGAACTCCGCGTCGGAGGGCGACAAGGCTCTCGCCGACTCGAATGCCCCTCTCGCAGTACAGCACTACACCCGCGCCTTGACCGAGTTACCCCGCGCCCCCGCGTACTACATCCAGCGATCTACAGCATACTCGCGTCTGAAGCCTGCGGACGGTGGCCCAAATTCTACTGCAGCTCTTCAAGATGCTGAAGTAGCTCTTAAAATTGCCCAGGACCGGGGCAAGCGTGAACTCATTCTTGCTGCTCAAATGCGCCGCGGTATTTCTTTGTTCCAGCTTGAGCGGTTTGGAGATGCCCAGTATATTTTTGGGCTGATTGAACAGAAGACTGCTGGAGAAAAAGCCATACAGGACAAATCAGAGGGTGTACAGGCTGCCATGTCAGGCTCAGGGAACAAGAAGAATGGCTACTCAGCTGAGTTGCCAATTTGGATGATGAAGGTCCGCCGTCGGCTAAGCGAGCTGGCGGAGGGCGATGGGAGAGCCACTGTCACTGTCCCCGAGTATCCTTCTGATGTGCATATTCCGACCGAAAAAGAGTTGAAGGCTCAATGGGAGGCACTGAGATCTGGAAATCTAGCGGCCGCGGACAAGACTCCTGCAAAAGCCGCCGTGCCTCCGACGCCATCTGCGTCATCTATTGGGCAAGGGAAAGAGGAGGCCAAAGGTGATACGCTAATTGCCTCCGTCGCACCGCAGAAGGTGCGACATGAATGGTACCAGTCGCAAGACTCTGTTGTTGTAACTTTGTACGCAAAGGGCGTTGCAAAGGAAAGCGTACAGACCGAGTTGAAGGCTGACTCGGTAAGTAGAACTGTTAAGCACCAGAAGCCGCCAGTCCGACAACTGCTAATCAAATTATAGATTTCTATTCAATTTCCCCTCCCTTCTGGCTCTGAGTACGATTTCACCCTCGATCCCCTGTTTGCTAAAATCGACACGTCTACCTCCAAGGTTACTGCTATGAGCACAAAAGTAGAGATTGTCCTGCAGAAGCAAGCAAAGGGCCAAAAATGGAAGGCTTTGGAAGGGTCAGCGGAGGATGTGAACCTTGCGGAGCGCCCTGTATCGGCAGCCCCAGTCGCCCCAGTCTCCCAAGGCCCTTCATACCCCAGTTCATCTCGCACTGGCCCCAAAGACTGGGACAAACTGGCTAACAACCTTACCACTAAACCCTCAAAATCCAAGAAAAAGGACGACACGGAGGCTAAATCAGATGAATCTGACAATGATTCTGCCGACTCGGAATACGGTGACTCCACGGATGCCTTCTTCAAGAAACTATATGCTGGCGCAGATCCAGATACTCAACGGGCTATGATGAAGAGCTATGTTGAGAGTAACGGTACTTCCCTGAGCACAAATTGGTCGGAGGTTGGAAACAAGAAAATCGAGCCTTATCCCGAGAGCTGAAGCTGCAAGACTGTTGGGTTGATGTTTATTGCTATGATATTGAGTGTGAGTTTTACATTGATTGCTGCATCAAGCGCAGGGTGTTTCAGAGTACTGTCCTCTAATGAATAATGAAATCAATGAAATCTTTTTGACACCCTACGAATTCCAACTCCCGAGTTCCCAGCCCCCAGTTCCCAGTTCCCAGTTCTGATCTTCCGAGATTTTCATAGTCGCGGGCCTGGTGGGGCTCAACATTAAGCTTATGGTTCATCCATTATTTTACCTAATAATTCCGACCAGTTGGGGTCACTTGGAGTCGTTTGAGTTTCGTCTGATATTGCAATCGTTTTTATTATTCACAACTACCCTCTAGGGATTCTCATTACCCCCATTTTACATAAAAAGATTCCGAAGGATCGCGGGCACAATGGTGATATTTCGTCCAAGTCGTCCTCCATTGCGAGAGATGGTGCTCCCTTTCACCTTCTTGCATTTTCATAATCCTTCATAAGCGAACCAGTACATTCAAAATGGTAAAGAACGTTCACATTGCGGTTCTTGATGTCGATATCCCAGCCCGGAAGCTCTATGAGGCCCGCGGTCTCTGCAGCGCCCACTTCCGCGACGTCCTCCACGAGACAGCCTCTCGTATGAATGAAAATAACCCCTCGGACCCAATCAATGTCAAAGTCACTCCTTTCGATATTCGAGGCGGCCACTATCCCGACTTCCATCTCCTTCGCAGCGAAGGCCAGGAGCAACATGTTGCCCACCCTATCGATGCCGTTCTCATCACTGGAGGCAACCCAGGAGTCTATGAGATGGCCCATTCCCCGTGGATGCAAGTTCTCGCAAAATTCATAAGAAAGGTCTTTGACGAATATCCAGAAGTTCGCATCCTGGGAACCTGCTTTGGCCATCAGCTCATCGGACACACTCTCCTTCGTGTCCCAGAAGACCCCGTCCGAGATGTTTACGTCGAGAAATGCCCACTAGGGAGAGAGGTGGGCATCTATACTGTCCAGATGGAGCAAGACTTTCTCAAGTCATTCCCGAGCGCTTTTGGACACTTGCCAAAGGGCCAGCTCCGCATCCAAATGTTTCACGGAGACCGAGTTATGGCCGTGGAAAAGGGAGCCCCTGTCAGCCTCAGCGAATCTCCACCGGTCTCGCTTCCTGCACCTTGGAAGAATATTGGGAGCACTCCCATCTGCCCTATCCAAGGGCTCTACTACCCTGGCCGTGTGCTCTCTATCCAGGGCCACTACGAGATGGACGCTTTCGGAATGAAGAAATTGTGTGTTGAGTCTGCCCCTACGATGGGCTGGAAAGAGTCCAAGCTGTCACTTTTCTTGGAACAGGTTGGCCCCGATCTTGAGGAGCGACAAGATGATGCAAAGGCCTTTGCCTCGGCGGTGGTTTGCTTCTTGGCTGGCAATGAAAAATGACATATTGCTAAATATGCAGTTACACTAATCAAAACGATTTACGATATAATTGGGTTCATTATTATTCTAAGCATGTCCGAAATTATAGTCTAGAGAATGTCTAATAACCTGGGTCCCGAGCCTGTCCCCGAGGCCCCCAAACGCTCTCGTTCTGCAACCAACCCTTGACCTCATTGACACCAACATCTCCATTACTGGTGATAAGACCAGCCTGCGGGCTGAAATCGGGGCCTGGTGCATTGTATGCAGGCACAACTCGAGTCCTGCCAGCACCTACTTCAACAAACGTCCCGCCAATTTTTGATCCACTTTCAACACAGATAAGCATAGTTTCGGCGACTTCTAAAGGTGTGACCCAGGCGTCCTTGTTAAGATCGATATTGGCCAACTTATCCGGATGCTCGGTCCAGAGGGGCGTTTTGACAACACCAGGTGCCACCGCATTGACACGAATCCCATATAGAGGCTCCAAATCTGCTAATGATCGAACAAAGCCTGAGATTGCAAACTTCGTCGCTCCATACAGCGGAGCTCGGAAAACAGGTGCTTGGGAAGCGACAGATCCAATGTGAACAATGCGCTTGGGGTTGCTGAGAGACGCTGGAGCAGGACGTTCGCCACCATTTCGCGCCTGCGGATGAAGCCAGTGGGACATGGCAATTTGCGTCACGCGCACCGGGTGGTTCAAGTTTATATCTATCTCAGCATACCGTCCTCCAGACGGGTCGTCTCTGCTCTGTTCTGAGCCAGGCGGAAGCCAGAAGTTCGACCATTCGGGTTCATACACTCCGGCGCCAGGACAAACTATGTCGAACCCGTTAAACTCGTCTAGTGTTTTCAAGAACAGGTTGTCGAGCTGTGGCCACTCGGTCACATCCGTCAGAACGAAAATGGCTCGCGGAGAAGTGTCTTTCGAGCTATGGCGATCGACTAGCTCTTGTGCCTCGGGTCGTAGACTCAAGTCTGCTAGAACCACATTGCAACCTCGTGAGAGGAGAATCTGGGCAAAGGATAGATTGATACCTGGATTGCGTTAGGTATATGTGCATATATGTGCTGGGCGCAAAACATACCAGATCCTGCTCCAGTAACAATGGCTGTTTTGCCAGTAACAGAAAACTGTTCGGCCGTGAATTGGGACATTTTTCTCCTAAAGTCAAATGAAGAGAGAAACGTAAAGCTGTTACTCGGAGAAGCGCGATGCTTGGGATTTATAGAAAAAAGCTGGCCAGCTCATACAGCCCCCCCCCGCTTGAACGCCACATTCATGCCCCGCACCATATTGTAGTCGGATCAGCAATGTTCTTACCATGCCATTTGCTTTTGGTTCCTGCAGTGGATCTTTTGAGCTCGGGTTCATTCCCCTGTGCACCGATCATTTGTACCTGATCTCGGGTCCATTTCCAACTCGGGGCCCCTTGAGGGTCCTCATCCCCATTTTTTTTTATCCGTAGAACAGCCGACCCCAAAGCATTCATGCCGAACTTGACGAATACACTTGCCAGTTTACAGTTGGATTGACAATGCTTCAACCTGACTTTCTACATATACTCATAAATTAAAATGAATATTGATTAAAACCAAAAAGCTCGTCTTTTTTGAAGTTAAGTAGTACCTTGCATGTTTGTGCTCCCTATTCATCCTCATCCACCTTCTCAGCGTCCCGATACAAGAAAAATTGTACAAAGATTGCCATATCCAGGAGAAGCGTGCCGAAGCTCCCCACCAACCAGGAAAGGTTTACCAAAATGTATCGCCCGTAAATCGCCGTCGCCTCGCCCGGCTGACACTCCACATGATGATTGAGCGATTTTGTATCCTTGCGGCCTCGACAAACAGGTGAATATGCCAGGATCGACAAGACATAGGTCAAGTTGCCAATGCAAGCAAACAAAAAAAAAAGCAGAGAGACACCATCGGTGGATTTGCGACGAAAGTTCAATAGCAGCTGTGGCAGACGAGATCCAAGGTACAGGGCAGCGCAAAAGTAGCCAAAAATTTGACCCCAGAGGTCCATGGTCAAAGGCTCTGGGTCGGACGATGGCTTCTTGGAGCCTGGGCTGAAGTACCAGCCCAGGATACCAGCAGCGCAGACGAGAGCAATGGCTGTGCTGTTGAATGCGATGGCTTGCAGAGTAGATATGCGGCGTTGACGTCTTCGAGCACGCACGGAATCATTTGTGTCAACGAATGGCGTCGCAGGCGATAAATGGGTTCCATCGACGGACGAATTGAGGAGACCTCGGAATGAGTGATATGAACTAGCAGAAAAGCGGCGGCCTTGGTCTGCAGATACCGAAGAAGAAGAATGTTCGCCATCGTATGTATGACCATTCGGTTTTGGCAACAGCGATGAGCTTTCAGTCGCTGGCAGGGCTGCATTTTCCGCATCGTCGTCATTGTTCAATGCGCCCGACGCAACAGTTGTGGATTCAGGCGTTGGGGAAGAAGAGATTTCTTCGCTAATATTGAAGCCACGATAGTAGAAACATTGCCCGAGAAGGACTATATCAGCTAGGGTATAGTAGACGGCCAATATGATCATGGTGGGAAGAACACCCTGCAGGACGGCACCCAAAATGTTAAAGACATCGCCAGCCAGCCAGATGATCAAAAAAAGTAGCGAAAGTCCGTCTGCTGATCCGCGACGAAAATTCTCAATGATCTGGGGAGAAAAAACAACGACCCAGCATGCAATAGATATAGAGCTGTCAGGTAAAGTCAGTAAGTTGATTCCGGAGCGGATGCAAATGTGGGGGGCGCATAGAAAAAGACTGAACGTGCAGAAATCTCATGCAAGTCATTCACGGACTGTATCCCCGAACGTAGTGTGCAAAATATCGTATTATATAGTTTGCGTATAATAAATAGTTTTAGACCTACCCACATATGCCACTAAGGGCTTCTATGTTCAAATTGGCGACTTGTGAAGGGAACATCGTGTTGGTGATTGACGTAGTCTCAAACGGCGCTTCTCAACAGCAACAGTAAGTGCAATGGGTATTCAACAGCTCGACCAGTGAAGTCGAAGCCTGTCAAGTATATTGAAACCCTGGAGCTTGTATTAATTCACAGATTTTGTAACTTTATGGGTGCGAGAAAAAAATAGAGTGACCCTTGGGACCAGTGTGGATGACGTTGAATTGGTCACGTGATGTACATCTATACGATCTTAAATCAAGGTTTTTACTTGGTGTGCTTTCAAACTCATCATGTATCGGAAGGGTAATCTATCAAATAAATACCCAACTGTGGTAATTCGGGTTTCGCCTAATTCCAACCTGGGTTCACCAGGGAGACGCTTTTTTGTTTTCGGTCTTTCAGTTGATAGGACGGAAGATTTTCGCATAAAATCGCCATCAGGGCTAATCTTGAGCTTGCGATAGAGCTCTTTCCCCTCGCTGAATGGAGCCATCTTGGTAAAGGTCTAGAGGAGCACTGTTATGCACCTCGAGTGTGGGACCCAAATAATGGGTCGAATACTCCGTATCCATACAACCCTGGCACATTTGCATATGCTGTGGGGAAAGCACAGAGTAGCCGTGAATCCCCCACTCGATAGTCCTGGGACGGAGGGATCAACGCGGCTACGATTTATTTTGGAATTGATGCAGGGCAACACTCCTGGTTCTCAATGGCATGCATTTGCGGACTCTGTTGACTGTAGCAGAGTGTAATCCCCCAGATTCCGTGAAAACCGTCTGAAACCAGGCAATAGCGCACCAAGGAAATTCATCGCTAGTTTTCCTCCTGTCTTGGTGTCTCTCCTGCGTTGGCCGATTACCGTTGTGTTGAGCACTGAACATGTGCGCCTCAATCCAAAGACTTGGCTACGGAGCAGACTAGAGGCTGTTTCTGACGCCATTGGAGCCAATTTGTCTGTCGTTTTACATCGCCGAGGGCGGGCGAATAATATTCTAGTATAGCTTCGTTAATTAGCGGTGAAGGAGATATTGCACATATAGCGAGCCACATTTGCTCGCTTTAAAAATACATCAAATTTGGAATGCCTGGTATATGATTGTTCTTATTCCACCGTCTTCATCTCTGCATCGCCCTCAACATTCTGGGAGGGCTCAGCTGCCGTTTCTTCCGACGTTTCATTCTTGGCCTTCCGCTCTTTTGCTTCCTTGATCTTCTGTGACGCTATGTCTCTCTTAATTTGCTTTTTACTCTTTCCGGGCTTAGCTTCCTTTTCAATCTTGTCTGAGGGCCACTTCTGTCGACAATTCTTCTCCTCTTCCTCCGTCCAATCACGAGGAAGGATAGCGAAGACCAGGTAAGAAGTATGTTGCTTCAAATCAGGCTCTGAAAAGTGGATCAAGCGTCCTAGCTTATAAGGTGGATCGGTGGGCCGAGCTGCGAAAGGCTCTATTTCAACTTTGCCTTTGGACTTCTGTACTGGCTCTTCATCATCATCATCATCTCCTCCACCATTTACCTCGACACGAGCAGCACGGCTAAGCTTAGTGCGCTCTTCGTCCCACCGAAGCTTCCTCACAGCTTCATCCACGGACTTAGGATGAACGTTGGCTCCACGTACACCTTCGGCGTCCAGACCAATTCGTTCGCGCTTCACTTCAATCCGGTGGTTGTTTGCCTCAACCATGGAGATGTTGACCCATGATAATTGGCGCATGACTCGAATGGTCTTCTCGGCCTGTTCCAGACAAGGGGAGAATGTACACAGGTACACGGTTGACGAAGGATCAAGAGGTGACTCGGCCCCCGAGGCAGGCTTTCTGACAAGATGTTTCAATGCTAGCCATGGTGCGGGCAAATCTAGGAAAATTGCATTTGCCTTGGGTGATTGACTCGCCTGGGAGTCGCCTAACAAAAATCCATTTTCGTATACATCGCGATGTGTGACCTCCACCAGTCCATCGAGACCATGCTGTGTAATTTCTTCCTTGATTCGCTCAGCTCTTGGCTGGTGGAACTCGAAACTGCAAACCTTCCCCAGGCGTTGCTTTTTAGTAGCGGGTTCTTCAGAAGGATAACCGTTGAATACTGCGCGTACAGATGCGTGGGTGAATGATCCACTGCCAGCACCTGCCTCGATAATTGTAGATCCTGGTCGTACGCGCATGCGGTGTAGAATATAGCTGTAATCGTGTGTATAGACAATCTGGGTGCGGTGTGGAAGTGATAAGGTCCAGGACTCGGGAGTAGGGTACATCAGATGAAGGAATCCGCTCGCAGCTGCCTCGGGCTTCTTGAGCTCAGTACTCTCTTCATCAGCGCCAGTCGTAGTCCCCGAGGGGTCATCGATGTCTTCAGCCTTGCGCTTGGGGGGGTTCTTGGGAGCGCGACCACGTGAGCCGGTGTCGACTTTTGAAGCACCAATCTGAGAGCCCCATGGTTGGTTGATGAGGGTGCTGTGAGGATAGGACCCGAAACGGGTGTTAACTACTTTTCCTTCTTTATATCCTTTGTTCTCGTCGTCGTAGGTACGGAGGATCGTCGGGATGCTCTGGTCGCGACGAATATGGAGCAGGGAGAGATTGTCGGCACTGGATGAAGATCCAGGGTTAAGAAATGGAGACGGCATGGTGTGATAGGTTCATGCGCAGCTCGAAGCGACATATACCGAGCCAGAAACTAAGACAGAGGCCAAAGCACCTTCGATCTTGAAGAACTTGACCTTTGGAGCTTCAAGATCGAAGGAAAAAAAAGCTCAGGTATTTCCTATCAAGGAAATTAGGGCTTAGGGCTGGGGCGCGCCGCGGCGGCCTCTTGCGCAGGGACCAATCAGCGCAGTTGTTGGTGTTGAATGAGTCGATCTGGTCGTTCCAGTCATACCTGCCCCTCTTGCTTGGTCTCCATGCCCCTCCTCTCCTCCTCTCGTCCTTTCCGACTCCTCAGGCAACGCTTCTTCCCGGTATCGACTGTCTCTGTTCCTATCCGCGTGTCTTTTGCCTCGTTCCGGCTCATGTCGTCTCGCCAGCAGCCGCCTTGGCGGCAGCCTCCCTCGCCGGAGGGAAGACAGCTCCCACCTTTGAAGGTGTGGAACTCGTTGACTAAATCTAAGACCCCCTTTGTTCCACTTGATTCGGAAGGAAAGAAAGTGACCTGGTATGCGTGCGGCCCGACTGTTTACGACGATGCGCATTTGGGCCATGCGCGCAACTATGTGACTACGGATATTATTCGGCGCATTATGCGAGACTACTTCAAGTTCAATGTTCATTTTGTGATGAACATTACAGACGTCGACGATAAGGTTAGTCATTTATCCGTTGGCTGTCTCATTGATCTCCAGCATCAACCCAGTGGATATTGACCATCTGACTCATGCGCTCGTTGTAGATTATCTTGCGCGGTAGACAACAGCACCTCTTCAATGAGTTCGTCGGAATCAACCCTACCATTACCCCCAAAGTACTGGATACTACGAACGCCGCATACTCGGCCTACTTGAAAAAAAACCTACCACTCTTGTCCCCCGATCTTATCGCGTCGAAATATCAAACGGAAGTGGAGAAGGTATATGCGACAGTCTTAAATGGTGGCGCCCTGCCTGGTAATGAGAAGGCAGGTGACGATGAAGCAAAAATCAAAATGCATATTAAGACAGCTGCATCGGCTGCAAAAGTTATTGCCCAGGCTGAGGCTAAAACTGCGTCCGATTCCGCGTTGTTTGCCGAGACATTCTACACAAACGCTCAGGATGTCCTTCTGCCGTATTTGGATGCGCTTAAGGGTGCTTTGATCAATGCAGACGACTATAGCATTTTCACAAAATTGACAAAGAAATACGAGGAACGATTCCTGTCCGATATGCGTGACCTGGATGTTCTCGACCCTGATGAGCTGACCCGCGTTACCGAGTATGGCACTGAAATTGCAGACTTTGTTGAGCGCATTGTGAAGAATAAATTCGGATATGTCACTGACGACGGATCTGTTTACTTCGACATTAACGCGTTTGAAGAGGCGGGCCATCCATACGCGCGTCTGGAGCCATGGAGCAGATCCGATAATAAATTAGCGGCCGAGGGCGAAGGATCATTGGCAAGCAAGACTACAGAAAAACGCAGTGCATCTGACTTCGCTCTTTGGAAGGCTTCTAAAGCTGGCGAGCCAAGCTGGGCTAGTGCTTGGGGCAAAGGACGTCCTGGGTGGCACATTGAGTGCTCTGCGATGGCTTCCGCACGCCTGGGCAAGCAAATGGATATTCACTCGGGTGGTATTGATCTTGCATTCCCGCACCACGATAACGAACTAGCACAAAGTGAGGCTTATTTCCATAACCACGAACAATGGGTGAATTACTTCTTGCACATGGGACACCTGTCGATCCAGGGATCTAAGATGTCGAAATCTCTGAAGAACTTTACCACCATTCGGGAAGCTTTGGAGCGCAAGGAGTGGACTTCAAGAAGTCTTCGCATTACCTTCTTGCTGGGTGGTTGGAAAGATGGCGTCGAGATTACAGATGACCTTGTTTCATTCGGAAGTTCCTGGGAAGATAAGCTCAATAACTATTTCCTGAAAGTGAGGGAACCCGCGGCATTCCAAGGCTCTGGTACAGATGGTGCTTTCGGTGCCGATCTTCAGGCTGCCAAGGATGCCCTATATGAGCAACTCTGCGATTCCTTCAACACTCCTGCTGCCATGAAGACAATCTCCGATCTTATCACCAAGTACAACAGCATCGACAAGGCTTCAGTGAACCCGAAGGATGCCGAAGAAGCTGCTCGCTGGATTACCTCCATTGTGAACATTTTCGGCCTTAACGGCGCTGCGACTGCCGACGCTACTGAAATCGGATGGTCAGGTATCGACGTTCCTGATGAGTCCAAGCCTTTCCTCTACCCACTATCCAGCATCAGAGACACGCTTCGCACATCGGCTCGCTCTTCGGAGGGTATTTCATCTCAAATTATTGAAGAGGCCCTCAAGGCAAACTCAGCACCAGAAGTTATTTCGGAATCTGCTAAGCCTTACGCTGAAGTTCTTTCTAATTTCCGTACCAAGGTCTCCTCACTGCAGTCATCTGAATCCGCTGGCAAGGATATCCTAGCTCTGTGTGATCGCTTGCGGGACATTGATCTCTTCGATTTGGGAGTCTATCTTGAGGACCGCGAAAACCTACCAGCTCTTGTTCGTCCAGTCACCCGCGAGATGATACAGGCTCGTGAGGAGAAGGCTGCGCGCGCTCAGCAAAAGCAGGCCCAGAAGCAGGCCGCAGAACAAGAAGCGCTTAAGAGGTTGGAGAAGGGCAAGCTTAGCCATTTGGAAATGTTCCGCACCAATGAGTACAGCGCCTGGGATGACGAGGGCATGCCCACTCGCGATGCAGCTGGTGAGGAGATCACCAAGAGCCGAGCGAAAAAGCTTCGAAAGGACTGGGAGCGACAGAAGAAAGCCCATGAGGCGTGGTTGGCTGCTCAATCTTAAAAGATGCCGTCGCAGTGTTTCATGTCATTAAAAATCATTTGACTTTCGGTTGTTTACAGGGGAGATTGAGAGGTTGTATTTGCATAAGGGGCGTTTAGGCACATTTCGTCGAGGGAAGTAGGTGATAGTTTTAAATATATTGTCTACTTTTGAAAATTAGACATTGAACTACAATCCGAAATGTTTTACATAACCTTGGAAAGCTGCCGGGGCAGGCTCTGTATCTTCGTCTGAACTCAAGCAATCTATTCAACAATTGAAGTTCACTGCACAGAATTGTGGTGTCTCCAATGACTATCTAGTAGAATGTAGTATGTAATGGATTGTAATTTTAATCTAGTTGTTCCAGCACATGAATCATGAGAAAGTCCACGTAGTGGAATTATGGGCAAAGCAAATTTCGCTAGCAATGGTATGATGTGAAAGACATAAGTGCTTAAAGATTGTTCTCAACTCTGAACTTGTCCCAGGCTTCGTTCAGAGTCCCAAAGACAGAGCTAGAAATCATGCGCTGCTCTGTTGTGGCATTGGTGGGGATCTGAATTTAATTAGCACCGATATCAGGAGCGGTAACAAGTACATGAACACATATAACATACCTTGTCAGGATGAACCTTGGCAATGCCCTTCATATACTGGATTTTCACTTTATTTGGCAAGACAAGTTCCGCCAGACTGATCTTCTTCCAGCCAGCCTCAGGCCAGAGAATCGTATCCAAGCTCCCCAAGAGCGCACGCAAGTTATCCTGCTTACCGCCCTTCCAAGCCTGCAGCCTCGCATCAACGCTCTCCGACAGAGCGAATTTCTCCTCATCGGCACGCTCAGCAGCCTTATTAGCCTCGCGCAGACGACTAACAGCTTCGAAGTCCTGACCCGGCGCCGCAGAGCCCGACAGATCAGACAAAGCAGAAGCCTTCTTAGGCGCAGCAGCGGTCTTCTTCACAGGAGCAGCGGGCTTCGAGACAGGCTTGCTGATACCTGCGGCTTTCTCGCACCTATTGCGGCCCTGGATACTGGTGCTACCTCCATGACCTGCTTCAACAGCCGATTTCCAGATCTGGGCTGCATCGGCCCACCGCTCGAGCTGCTCGAGGGCCTCCGCCTTCCGCATGAGAGCTTTGCCGAAAAAGTCTTTCATTTGTTTGGGAGATTCGCCCTTTCCGAGTTCGATGGTCTCGCCTTCGCCGCGGGATGGACCGATCACATCGAGGATGATGTCGGCGTCGTCGATTGCAGATTTGGGCTCACCGATCTTCAGACCGGTCATTGCGCGATTGCTGCGGATCACGATGGTGATTGGATGCTTCTCAGGTAGCATGTTAAGCGCCGTGGAGAAGCTTTCGTGTGCGGCTGCATAGTCGCCCCGCTTGTATGCTTCGGCTGCCTTGTCACGATGTCGGTGAGTAGATTGCAGAGCCTCTGCAGAGACGGATGGGATGGAGCGCGGCGGTGCTTTGGGTCGTACAGGGATAGAAGCAGGGCTGGGAGAGGGTCGTGCAGGTTGTGCTGAAGGTGTTGGCTTTGATCGGTTGGATGAAGGGGCAGGAGAGTCAAATAGATCCACACTAGCTTCTGGTGGTGGTTGTGGCGTCTGTGGCTTTCTTCTTCGTGCAGGGCTAATATAGGCTTGTGCAGGCTGCTCTTCTGCTTTGAAGCGCGATGCGCGGGAAATTGGAGGCTCAGGTGGTGTTTGACGGCCTGGTCGTTGGAGGAAGTTTGGCTGCTGCTGTCGCTGCCGGTCAACTGGAGATGGCTGGCTGTGCAGATCATTGCCACCTGGGGCGGGTTTTGAAGGGCGAGGTGGTTTACGAGGACGGGCATCCCCAGCCTCCAGGAGCATTGCCTCATCCGTAAAATCGATAGGCTTTTGCTCCTGCGGTCGGGGTTGACCTGTATCAGCATGTCGGGGAGGTTGCCGTGGTGGAAATGACTCCTCACGGGGCTCAGATGCATCTCTCATCCACTTTGGCTGACTAGGGTCGTGCTCTGTATTGAATTCGTTTACAGCTTGCTGAACCTTCTTGCTTCCCGTTTTCCACCAAGAGTTTGCCGTTTTTAGCAAATTGTTACCGAATTGAGACGCCACTTGAGCATGGTCTCGCTCTGCAGTGGCTGGACTCCTGGTGTCTTCACGCGAACGCGGTGTCTGTTCTTCCAACCAGGATGGGGTATTGCGATTGCGACTTTGGCTCCTCTCTGCTTGGTCACGAGGACGCCCATTCGCAGGCGATAGCCCCTGTGACTTCTTGTGAGATTCCGCATGGGCTTGTGTAAGAAGCCAGCTCACAGCAGCCTGGACGTCGGTGCCCGAAGATGTACTCTGGAGTGCTTGTCGGGATTTCTCCGCCGGGAAGCCCATGTCAACCAATTCAGCAATCGCGCGATCAACATCATTCGAGGGAAGTGGGGAGGCATTGCGTTCGTCTAGCTCGCGGGCAGAGGGTCGCGGTTCTGGCGTCTTCCGTTGCGTTGGGATCTCCGAGACTGGCTTTCCAAGCAGGCCCAGGAAATCGTCATCGTCATCTTGCGAAGCAGCTGGGGCAGGTGCTTGTTTTGTCTTCAATTGACTCAGTCCGAATGGGTCGTCGTCATCGAAAGCGTCGAGTCCTCCGGAGTTGTCACGCATCGCAATTCCTCCATTATTCGGCGTTGAAACATTCGTGGCAGGCTGGGGAGATGATGTAGAGCTCGGGACTGGGAAATTTGTAGATGCATCAACAGGGGCAGAGGCATTAAATGCAGCTAGCAAGTCGTCATCGTCGTCGGTAGTCTGCGCTGAAGATCCGACAGCAGGGCTCTGCGTGCGGCCTTTCTCGAGATTGTCCCAGAATTGCGCATTCTGGCCACCAAATTGCGCATCCAAACGACTTTTCTCTGCAGCAGCCTTCCTCTCCTTCTCTTCTTGTAATCTCTTCTGTTGCTCTACTAGCGATAAGTTCTTGTTGGAAGCGGCAGAGTTGAATGACACGAGATTAGCGAAGCTATCGCCGGTGGAAGCAGCCGGTTTCGCGGGGGAATTCGATCGCATCGATGTAGTAGACAATGGAGTAGATCGGCCAGAATTACTGCCTGGCTGTACATTGGGGAATAGAGTACTAGACGACATCGGTGGGGGTTTGGCGGGGGCATTTGAGTTAGACCAACTCAGCCCGTTAAGGTCGTCCATGACGAGGGTGAACCCAGGTCCGGGCGGGCGAAATATTCTAGATCAGATATGTGGTTAGTTTCCGAAGCATCAGCCGTCAAACCAGGGCAAGGTGGCCTTACCACAGGAGAATTGAGGGTTGACAAGATGAACCATGACAGCTAATGCGCCAAGCACTAAACGCCCCTGTATTGTGGAGGACCCACGTGACGTTTCATCATCGACAGCGTTTCACTCTTTATTCGTCCGCATCGAGGCTTTCTGGGTTGATAAACTTCGAAATTGATCTTACGGACATCACTAAATATTTTCCGAATAGAATGAAGGCTCGTAATTTATGGAGAAAGGGACCGTTCGCTTCTTTGAAGCTATTGTGCTGGCCGTGAGGGCGGATACCACTACTGATATCCATGGACATACTAGCATTCTAAGATCCACCGATCGATAAAGACAAATCTAATAATACCACATAGGTTTGCCCATTCCTTGATCTTCGCCATTGTTTTTAAGTACAAAAACATTCACCAATGGAAAACTGTGAAGAAAGCTAACCCTCCATAGAGGTTAATGCAGTGGTTGATTCGAAATCGTGGCGTCTTACTTCATGCAAAACACCGCCAATGGATTTCTGAAAGGAAAGACTTGTCGCACCCTGAGACTAGCATGATTTCTGCATACTTAACGTCGATGTAATAGAGAGGTGAAGCAATTGCAAGGTAAAGTAAGAATAAATAATATATTATTTGGAAATGAATGCATATGGCGTATAGCAAACGTAAGCGTTCCAAGTCATTAAAATATGTACAATGATCACGTATGAAGCCCAAACGCCATTTCATGCCCGAAAACAATAGGCCAATAATCATGAGGGTATCAAATAAGGGAATATTAAAGTGAGTGAGTTATCTTCTAGATTTTTTTGTTCGCAGACGCTTGCATCCGGCGCATGGCCTTCCGATGAAGGTCTGTCATATCGCCTCGCTGCATGCCCTCGGCAATGCTATTGCCCAGCTGAGTGTTTGAGGCATTCCGCATTTGCTGGACAGACCCCCACATCTGGCTGCGAGGTCGCTCCGCCGAGGGGGAGACAGGGGAGGAGGTGAAAGCGGCCGAGTCGCGTTTTTGGGAGATGTTTTCACGCATTGATTGGCGCCATGCTGCCATGTCGGCGGTTGATCGGTCAGATTCACGGTTTGTGTAAGTCTGCTGAGAAGTCTGTTGAGGTGAACGAGGCGAGTCGATGCTGTGAACACTGGTCGAAGATGGCGAGCGCATGGTTTGGCGCTGGAGTAGGGCACGGCGTTGTGAAAGAGGCATATCATCTTCGTTTCCACCAAAAGCATCTGGAATTTCACCCTCTTGTTCCTCAGGAATTGCAGAGGTTGGGGACATAATCGCGATCGGATCGGCGAGAGACAGGCGCGACTGGCTCCTTGGGCCGTACGGATCGTATCTGAGCGACGTCGAGGACATACGGTTGCGGACCATGTTCTCGCGGACAGCTAAGAGTGGCGCTGGACCACTCCATCGCTGAGACCCTGGTTTTTCTTTCTCTTGTGTGGTGCTGATAGTCAAATACGGCGTTGACATGCTGTTGCGAATTGCCGCCAAGTCTTTCTGATCAGACGCCGAGCCTGATGAAATGTTCTGGGGCGCTTGTTGAGCTTGTGTCGTCAGAACGTTGTGCATACTGTGTCTCTTCTTGGGCTGATGCACTTCAGGCAACTGCATTGACATCCGAGAAACACGGCGTGCCTGGTCATAGGCGGCAGGGCTGTCTTCGTTTGATCCATGATTAGAGACTGCTGCGATTGGAGGAGGAGCCGCATCTAGAGGTGTTTGGAGAAGTCCATGCATGTCGACTGGTGTCGCAACCTCGTCCGGTTCAGGCGAGGTATCCTCGATGTCTCTCTCAAATTGCAGGGGCTCCATATCGGGGACATCGGCATCTGCGAGATGTCTCGCCCATTCCTGTGTACGGAATGAATTGACAATTCTCGAGGTCTGCTCGGGAATGTCCTGCACAGTGGACATGTCTAGCTTTGCTTTCTCTTTTTTCATTGGCGTATCCACTGATGATTTCTCGGGCTGGTCATTAGCTTTGGATGCCTCGACCTCATCTTGGGCTCCAGTGTTTTCTTGACATTTGTTGGCAGGCTTGGGATTCTCCAATGCAGCAGCACCGTCCGCATTCGAGGCATTGAGACCATCAACTTGAATTTCCGATGGTTTCTGGCTCCCTTGGACCGTGAGTGCTTTCGAAGTTTGCGGATGTTGTTGTACTACGGTAACAGTCCCATTTCCATTGGATTGGGCTCCCTCCAAGGCCTCATGCATGTCGGACTTTTCATCTCCGGATTCCTTCACATTTGTTGCAACAATGTCGGGCTGATTTCGAACATCTCTTGTTTCCGTATCAGCCGCATGGACATTAATTTCCGTGAGATGGTCCCGTTTCGAATTGGACCCGTCAGCCTCCACCTTCGCACTATTCTCCAGATCGTTCCTTGCAGTTGTCTCCACATCTTCGTCCCCGGGCAGATCAAAATGGTCGTCAGTATCCATGCTCGGGGTGCGCGAAACAACACTAGGAAGGTCGTCAACCATCCCAGCCACCGAGGACGTATCATCGGGGTGAGGAGCCACAATCTCATCAGCCTCAGAGTAGCAGCTGCTCTTCTCAGCAAGACTCTGACTGGACTTGCGTTTCTCAAAAGCTCTACCTGAAAGATGTTCAGGCCGTTTCACTCCCGCTTCTGATCCCAAAATCGCACCGTGCTCGGACCCATCGTCTTCAGGTACCCGCGGACGGATGCGAAGCATTTCAGTTGGGTCGGGCGTAGGCGCTCTCTTTTTCGTAGAACGGGACCGATTCTCATTCGTCTGGACATTCTCGGCCTGTTGCTCCTCGGGATGGCCCACTTGCGATCCAGAAACGTCGTCAGCATCGCCCTCGGCGCCATGTTCATCCACGTCTTCCTCGACGACCTCAAGCGTGTTCTCGCAGTCCGAAGCCCGAGTCGAATATTCAGGGCTAGTCAACTCGCGCAGCTCCACCGCACTCCCGTTTTCCGGACTAGACGCAAAGCCGTCCGAGCCTCGCCTCGAGTCGTCAGCAACGGCGGTTTCGGACATCGAAGGCGTCTTAGCATCGACGCCATGGCCGTACATGTTCTCCCACTCGGCGCGTTCGCGTAGATTCTTCTCCTCCAGCTGGCGACTCACTTCGGCTTCGGCTTCCTCGTTCTGTCGCTGTGCTTCTCGCTTCGCGTCTGCCTCTTTGCTGCGGCGCTCCTTGATCACCTTCCATAATCTCAATTGGGCGATCACACCGAAAACAGAAATGATTATGATGATAGCCGACTCGACACGGATATTCCGAGTAATTGGGTACGTATTCGTGTTCAACGGGAACATATTCTCGTTCAAATCTGCACCAGCCCGTTAGTTTGCCATACGATGTTCATGCAGCCAGGGATCCACCACATGACGCGCGCGGTGTGCAACTTACCCCATATGTAGAGCCAGAATTCCTTCAGGCCAGCCCGGCTGAAGCAGTCGATTCCGAGGACAAGCGCCGTCGCTCCTCCAAACGAGGTGCAAAGGATGGATCCGTAGGCTCGAGTGTAGTGACTCCAGGACAAACAGTAGAATCCCGCCGCAAAGGCAATGATGAATCCGATCTTTGCGCCATTGTCGGTGAGAAGGCCACCGTCTTTGACGGTCATGAACCACATGCCAATGCAGAATCCGCCAAGAAGACAGCAAAGACCTTCGGTGATTTCCTTGAACACCAGGGCTAGCCCGCCGAACACTGCGCCTGTGAAGAATATAGCGACAAGATATCCGCCTTGTACGGCATTGCTTACAGGTGGACTCTGGACATATTCAATCAGAACCTGGAAGGTGGGTGTTAGCTTGTTTTATAAATGATTTGACGCAGATTGCACACGCACAGTAACACCTAGTGCAGCCAATAGTGCCGTCGACAGAAATATGTAAATGCTGTTCATTCGTTAGTAGAGTTCCGATGTATAGGAATGCGTCCGGCGTTACCGTGGTTTGCGGATCCCGATAAAAGTCAATACGACACCCGCCAGAATGAGTATAAATCCTGCCACGCCCAACGCAGGCGTGATAGTTGGTTGGATGGGCAGACCACCCTCGTACAAGTTCTTGCTGGAATTGCTCGACGCGCTTCCCGAAGCACCATTCCCGTCCACCGACGGCACCGATGTCTCGACGGACGAATCACTGGTTGTTGACGCGCTGTTCGTGGCAGTAGAAGCCGCTGTTGTTTGCGGGTTTGAGTCCGTGGTTGCTGTGGCTGTCGTGTCTGTATTTGTCGTAGTGGCTGAAGATGTCTTGGTAGCTGCGATGTCTGTCGCAGTTTGGGAGGGTTCTGGGTCTGCTCGCCGGTCCAATGTCTCTAAAGCGCTGATGTCTCTCCGGGCGAAGACTGCTGGCGCAGCGAGGATCTGCGCCCATTGGAGGCAGAGGATGAACGCAAGCACCGAGTACCAACGCATAGCGGCGTGATATAACTTATGGATGCAGGTTGGGGGATCGAGGGACGGGGGATGTTGACTCGTACAGGACTATAAAAAGGCAGCGAGCATGGCTTGGCTCAGATGGACGTGGCTGGAGCAGAGCTACATGAATTATTGAACCAGCGGGGAAGAGGCGAGGCATATAGAGGCGGGGAGAGGCCCAGTAATTAAGCCAGAGGCAGGAATGGATATGATCTGAGTTGGCAGGGGTTGCCTGGGTTTGATGAGTCCAGTCACAATCATATCTGCGCTTACGGCATTTCGTGTTTTCTACATTTAATTTCCTCTCCAAATTGCAATAATCTAAAAAAGCCCAATAAACCTGACTTGGTCCACGGCTCCACCAATCGAGATCGATCTAGCAAGGATCGGCTTTTCCGTCTCAGCGATCCCTGGCGCGGAACCGCAAAGTACGAGATCCTCTTTTGTTGACTTGTTAGCGTTGTCTAGTTCCAAATCACTAGTTAACCGGGACTGATGTAGTTCGTCCGCCTGCCATAGCCCATCCACCTGGGGCTCTGGCATTAAGCTCTCGGAATTCCTACCCAATATCCATTGTAATCAACTCTTGGAAATATCGACCCGGGTCCGTCAAACTAGTTGTAGTTGCTATTCCCTATCCGTGTCGCCATTGGGAATCCATGATTCCAAATTCTTGGCCATCCACCCTCCCCCCCACCAGTAAACACTATTGCTTTCTGGTATTCAAGCGGTGTCGGCATAGATTGCATCCCCTCGTCAACTCGCTGGAATGTGCGGCCCAGGATTGCCATGATCTGTCACATCTCCCGCACCGCCAGACCGATCTCTCGTATCTGTAGACTGTAGGATGCCATGCTTCATGCGATCCCCGACAGAGCGTTTAGCGTTTCTTATATGCACATCTGCCAACGACATCGCATTTGACAGCTCCAGCCACTCGTTCCATCGGATACATCGAGGGAGGAGATCCGTGCGGAAGATGATAATGTTTGCTTATTGTTCTTTAACTTCGGTTCCCCCTGATCCCGCATACGCGAAGAAGAAATGGCCCTATCACAATGCCCCATGCCCCTGCGCCGTGCATTGTTGTTCCTGGGGGGAAAACAATCGTCTGAGTTCGGAAATTTTACTCATTTCTTTTTTGGGGGATGCTTTGTCTCGAGGCAAGGGGAGACCCCAGTACACACCGCTGAGACAGCTGGCTCGTCGTGATTTGGCGCTTGTCCTGCATCCACGTAGCACCCGCCACTTGTCATTGGCGATGGACCTGCCTCTTTGTTCCTTGCCCATTATGCACCCGGTGCATTGGTGTCCAGCCGTCGCGGTTTAGTCTCCCCTGGTGAGGTCCAGACCGATGTCCAACGACTAACTACACGTGTCGCGCGATGGTGCCGTTGGACGCGTTAGCTTCGTTACACCCGGCATAACTGCTCAGGTAATATTAACCGGTGTGCGAGGTTAGTGGGCTCCAAGCTTCCAACGGCAGCAGAGAATGCGTTGTGGCTTTGATAATAGAGATGAGGCTAGGCCATTTATTGTGCAAGCTTGCAGATCACGTTTCGCCGACCGTTCCGGCTGTTTCACGTCTCTCTCTCTCTCTCTTTCTCTTCCTACGGCTTGTCGAGCAATGCGCGTGGACAACACTAACGAATGTTTGAAGGATTTTATGCGGCCCAATCACTGCGATCGTGTTGGTTAGGTCGAAAAGCTCTGCAAAATGTAGAAACTAGCCCAGCGCGAGTCTTTTCTGGCTCCCATGCCTCTGGTCGGAGATACGAAGGCAGGGCTGGCTCCTCCGATATCACCAGGTATGGCACCATGAATCTGTTTCGGGTATACCATTCGGAAGCTAGTCAATCCCAATGCTGCAAGTGAGAGGTTCTTTTGGTCTTAGCGCTCGGACAGGTCAACTTTGGAATTTCGAGATGTCTGGGTTTTTTTTTGTTGGGGTACACTTATTGCAGAATTTTAAATAATATTCAACACTGCTAACGATTCAGTCCGAAGCACCTTGTAACCTCTCTATAATATCTATGATTACCATCAAGTTAGATAGTTCGGAAATAATTGTTCTTGCTAATATCGCCGCTGCTGAGGCGAACTATATCCTCCCAGCACACGACCCTCCTGCTTTTCATTTTGGGCACTCTCGCTGATATTATGCTAGTCCTTCTGACGAAATTAGTCCACGGGTTGGTTGCCACTTATAAGCAAAAAATGATCCATAAGGTCATCGCTCGTTACATTGAATCAATCCATTACTTTTTCGGTATACTGTGGCTATAATCAAGGTATACCAAGTGCCTGACTTTCATAGATATGTCGGCGAAGCAACCGGTCCGAAATACTATCAGCTCGGCTCGATGTGATCTCTTGCCTTTGTTCCAAATGTGCACATCCATGGATGTCCCCATACATACCTCTGCCCAGGTGCCGGTGGGTTTGCTTGGATACCTGTGGCCTGTGCCAGTGATCCAAGGATGTATATTTACTATTAACAAAACCATGTAAGACGAAATGTTGAAAAACTATTTAAGCTTCCATTTCCGCGAAATATTTATGAAATTCCACAATATAGAATGACTAACCGGATACATAAATCTGTTTCAAGGCCGTCCACTGGTGCTCTTTCACTTTTCACTTTGAGACCGGGCCAAATTTCGCTTTCCACTCCATCCGCTCCATCGCAGAATCCCATGTTTCAAGATCTTTGCCAATAACCAAACCAAGATCTTCAGGCAAAAGAGGGGCCAAGCCGGTATTCCCGGAAGATGCCCATGCAATAAGACCCGGATATCGCTCGAGATACACGGTGTTCAAGCCAATTTCAACACCCCATTTGGGAAAGATCGCATCGTATGTGGCGAAGTCGACTTTCGTGTAAATTACTTCTTTATCGAGGTGCTTGTCTAAAGTCTTTACGACTTTTTCGTACGTCTCAATTCCAAGTGAAGCAAGGACAGTTCTCCCATGTATAGCCAGGTCACCACTCTTGACGATGGCCAGTACATAAGGGCCGGTATTCACCTGCGCGTCGCCCAAAAGAGGGGTCAGAGTAGACTTTTCCTGGGTTTGCAAGACTATGTACTTGTCGATGCTCTCCAGATAGAAAGGCTGGAAGGGAGGGTACGCGAAGTTGTCCACGTAGGCCGTGAGAAAAAGGAAGGTAGTTTTGGGTAGGAGTGTTTCTGCCAACTCAGCACGGATATAGTTATCAACCTCGGCCTTGCCCTGATAATGCGGCACAATGTTGGTTCCTTTGGAAATCGCATTTGTATCTGGGAGGGTGGACCAGATGAAGTTCTTCAGGCCTTTAGTTTGTGCAGCGGCTTGTGCAATTTTTTTGCCTTGCTCATACTCTAGGGCTTGGGATTCTTCCGCACTCTTTGTGAAGAAGTGGGAGAAGAAATCAGTCATGCCGAAGATAATGTCAGAGCCCTGTGATCGATGAATTAGTATGTGTATGAATAAATATAATTGGGAATTTGATGTACTTCAAAGGCTTTGATGAGTGAGTCTAGATCGTCAACATTCGCTTGAACCATTTCCACACCTTGGTCTTGCCAAGCCAGAGCTTTCGCGCTTTGAGTGTTGCGCGTCAGACCTCGAATTTGATAATGGCCATCGCGGAGGAAGCTTTGAACTACTGAGCTCCCTTGCTTTCCGGTCGCACCAACGACGGTAATTCTGGGTGCCATCTTGAGTGATAAAATAAGAGTGTGAATCTTCTATGGAGAAAATATCGAAGGTTGAATATGATCGAAACCACCTTGAGAATCTGGGACCTTATATATTAAAATGATGTACACAAAAATTAGCAAGCTAAGCTAGAGCTATTTCAAAGAAATATTACAAAGCAATTAGTCGTGTTCCCAAGGTTCAACATCACGAAGTATGCGGAGTTTCCGGGTCATTTGCGGAGTTTGCGGAGTCGGACCAGTGAGTGACCTTTCTCTTTTTACTTAAGGCCTTTGGCTTTTGGCCCTCTGATTATCAGCTATGGGAATTCTCTAACTTACTTTAGTCTCCGACTCCTTAGTTCCCCATAGAGATATGAGTCATGCGGACTTCGGTCGGGAAGATTAAAAATAAAAAAGATTAGAGTGTTTGCTAAGAAAATATTTGCATGTGTAGAGGCTTTCTCCGGTAGGCACGGTACCCACGCATTATTCCGGCACAATAAATGTCCACTTTTTACAAAAAGAAGAGATTCAAACTTTTTCAAAGTTCATCTCTGGAATACACTTTGCACCTAAGCCAGGAACTTCGTTGTAACCAAGGTGTAGCTTTTTGAGGTCATTTTCCTAGTGACTAGCCCTCTACAATAAATACGTCCGCTGGTAGCCCTGGAACATTCAAGGCTTCAGAACTTATAATCGAGAAGTAGGTTTACCAGAATAGGACTGCCAGATACTCTGGGGGTGTTTTACTTGCCAAAAAGCAACCCAGCCAAGCGATCTGCCCAAGGTATAACTTAACCGAAAATCAACGGCAATGCCGAAGCCATCTGCAATGTTCTTTAGGCGTATCCCCTTGTTAAGGAAGTATATTACCCAAAGTGTTCACCTACCAAGCAGCTTTACGACAATTGCAGCACACCATCTGGCGGGTATGGGGGTTTGCTATCTTTTATTTTCTACAAGAAGGATCACGCGGTTGCTTTTTTTGACCGTATTGAAACTGCGAAAGGCCTCTTGGTACAAACTTTACTTTGACTTCACCCTATGTTCTTCTAGCCCATTATCGGGAGTTTGCTTGGGCGGCAGGGTTTGGTGTGCCAGCAGACCTGCTACGTGCTAGTGTTGGTGTCGAGGATACGGAAGATCTGAAAGCACGTTTCCAGACTGCATTGAAAGCTGCCGAGGCAACTGGTTCTTGACCAAAGTATTCTGCCTATGTGATATCATCTAGTGGGACAGGGCACAGTTAATCAAAACTACTATGAGGTTCCGTTAAAACAAGGTGTCCGTAAAAAAAGAACATCTCTCTACATTCATTGAGCAAAGCATGAAAAGAATGGAACTGTTCATTTAGCTATGAAAAGATGGCCATCATCGCAAGTGATCCGGTGTCATCTCGAATAACTTGATTGCTCTTTCTAAATATTTTTCGTATTCCTCCATTTCGGTACTGTCCTGGTCATCTCGTTCCAAACCATGGTGTTCATCTACCTTCTCAGGCTCATGATCCTTGACGGTTAATTCGACAGCCCACTCTCCTTCATCTTCCTTACTTCCACTTGCCGATCTTCTCACAGACATAACGTCTCTGTATAGTCCCATGGTCGCCGGCAGTTTCACATCGTCAATACCTCCCTTCCCTGCCTTCATGAACTTGGCGTCAACCAGCCGGAACTGCGCGGCCCAAACATGCGGCTCGGCCACCTGCATCGCCATTTCCCAAGATGATCCGACCCCTAAATTCACAGATGCGCCAATAGGTACTCCAGACATAGCACCGACTAATGCAGATGACACACCAGTTGTGACATCCACAGATCTGCCGCGGGATACAGCCGTTCGTGTACCCTCGAGCAAGTACAGACCAGTCAGCATCCAGACTTTTGGGCGGCGGGCGAATTTGAAGTTTAGCACAAAACTAGTATTAGCCGCGGAAAGCCATAATTTGAGTTTCTGCTGCGCGAGTTCATTGTTCAGCACATGGTTGGTGAGGAAACTTTCCGGGCTGTTGGCTGGTCAGCTACGAGGTACATTAGGTTTTTACTGGCAGGTCCAATTAAGTAAACATACTCTTTTAGAACAGAACGCATGCCTCTCTCGGCAACAACGACTCTCTCGAGCTCTTTGTTGTAAGCTAGATTAAGCTTGATGATGTCCCCACCATCGAGGCCGACCCCTGGTGTCAAGCGCGAGTAACCATGGAACACGACGTCGGTGACGGCAGTGGAATAAGCATGTTTTTCTAGAGCTTCATCGCTGTGGGGTATCAGAACTACACGAGAAATAGTGATCTCCAGTAGACCAAAGCCTAATAAATAGGGACATACCTGAGAACTTCATGTGTGTAATGGCGTGCAAGTGTAGGCTGCCAGTACTTCTCCAGCACCAACGAGCCCAAAGTCAAAGCCTCGGGGCTCTCACCCATCCCATAAAGGAAGAAAGACGACTCATCCATGACGATATAATTAGAATGCAACGCCAAGCGGAAAAAGAAGTCCAAGAAACGCAGTTCTTCTTCGAGGAGGAAACTAGCCCACCCAGGCACCAGTTTGCGCTGACAGTAGCGTCGAGCTAATCGGGCAACTTTTGGCGAGGGGCTCAGTCCGTGATCTATAAGCGGCCAATGGCATCGCGGCGGCCCCCTGCGGAGTATACGGAGTATACGGAGTAATAGGGCTTGCCTTGTGCCCCTCCTTCAGCTCCGTAGAACCCTCGGGCTTCAATCAACATGGACTTTGAGCATTTCGCGGGGTTGTGCGGCTCGCTTTTTGCAGAAGAGTTCAAGGGCGATTTCGACGCAGCTTGGGAATATTTGCAGGTGGCGAAGCCGGGAGCCTTGGACGCAACCGCCGATCTTACTCATCGGGCAGAGTATCTACGATGTGCAGCCATATTCGCTATCTTGACGGGCGATTTCGCAGATGCATATGTGAACCTTGAATCGCTGCATGAACTGCTTGAGCAGCTGCCGCCAGAATGGGGACTTCGCTATACCAATTACAAAATACTCGCGGACACCACACGCCGGTTTCCTCCAACAATACGCTTCTATCATGAGCGAGGGAGACCGTTGAATGCGCAATCTATCGGTGATGTGAAGGGCCCAGATGAGATGCAGTCACTGTTCATGGCAAATGTGCAGAAGTATTTTCCTCAAGGAGTCATTCGGGATCAAATGCTCTGTCAAATTATGCTTGGAATTCAAGGGTATCCGGTCACTTCTCGAATGATGAATGCTTTTTTTCATCCACTGTTTCCCGGAGGCTCCCAGCATAAGCCGGATGTCGACCCTGGACCAACTATTTCAGAGGTCTCCAAGTTTATGGCTAAGCTTCGCGATACTGCTGAAGCGAACGGGGCCCTTAGCATCGCGGGATACCAGACCCGTCTGATTGCCGAGTTGCATGTCTCGTCGAATAGTTCCCAAACAACGCATAGCCTGTCAGAGTTATTTCAAAAGTACGAATCATTCAATGACTACGCTGGCATGGCAAATGCCAAAATGATCGATGGCGATCGTCTTCTCTGTCAACCATTTGCCAATCCCCTGTCTTTGAATCTTATCGTGGTCGATAATGCAGATGTCTTGGGAGACGGAATCTTGTGGGATTCAATTCAGAATGGCCTTGAGTTCAATTATACCCCCGAGATCCAAAGGTGCTACGAGTCCGCCCTCGACCTGTTTCAGCACGGGAACTGTAGGAGAGGGCAAGCTGCCTTGCTCCTTCGACAAGCCGGCTGTCTCCACATTATGGCTCGCCTAAATAGATCAACCGACAAGCAATACCTCCAGACACTAGGCGAAGCACAGGCTAAGCTAAGGGAAGCCCTTGCATTATTTGGGAAAGACCAAGCAAGTGTGCAAATAGTGAAAGTCCATCAAATTCTAATAAACATCTCCAGAGGAAGCTCACAAGGAATCAAGGCCTACGCTCAGCAGATCGGGGAATGGTGCGTTGCAAAGAAGAATGAGATTCTAGGCCATTTTCTTGGTCTTCTATTGTCGAGATATGCCCACCAAGAATGGAATAGATTCTCGAACATGGACGCTGCTGTTATGGCCTGGGAATGTGCCTTCGAATTATTATCGCCCATCAAAGACATGGTCCCGATCTTTCAATGTGTTGTTGCACGCGCCAAAGTCCAGCATGATATGTTTAACCTACCCGCTTCTCAATTACTGATTGAAGAGGCACTCGATATGGTCGATGAAGTACGCGATAATCTGGATGCTCAAATCCAGTCTACGCCAGACACACCGACTGGCCAAGCCGAAAGGATAACGTTGATAATAAACAAGTGCACTCTCTTGTGGGAGTTTGGTCGGAGGGTGACTCATGTCTTCCTTAGAGCAGAGAACGTGGACAGGTTCCAAGAATGGCAAGCTAAGCAAGCCGAATTACTCGAGACTGATGATTTCAAGACATACAGAGACCGCTTGGAAGGAGATGATAGTGCTGAATACTCTGATACTTTCCATCCTCAATCCATCAATACTTTCAAGCCTCGATTGCCAATATTGTTACACAAAACAAAAGGTCTTTACCGCAAAGTTGCGGCGGACGATGCTGTTCAAGTAATTTACGGATCTGCAAGTATCAAATTCCGACGTTTCCTGTTTGAGAGTACAGATATCTTGAAAGCAGAAGAGTCACTGCGTCAATTTGTACACGATGCAGAAAAGTTCGAGAAAGTGTATACGAGAGACCTTTACCGCATCATTGCGTGTGATAGAATTGGTGACCGCGACCAAGCTCAAAGGCTGTTGGACTCTATAACAGATGAAGATTTGTTTCATGGATATCTGAACGATTATCAAAACGGCATCGGTCTACACGTCACATTCCCTCTCGTGGCACACAATGCATTGACATTTACTGTCTTGGCAGGAGACATGGCTCGAGGCCGTCGCTTGGTTGACATTATCCTCAAGATCTCGCCAACCTTTTTTGCTTCCATGATCGATAACGAGATGGATTATGCAGAGCGCCTGGGCAATTATGCTACAATTATGATGGACCACGAGCCCGAGATATGCTTTTTAAAACTTCTTCAAGCCCTTGAGATCATCGAAACTCGTCGTCGACAGACAACCGATCTAGATGCCCAAACTACCAGCTCTGATACAGGATGGAATGGAGAAGTTTATCTCAATCTAGCACGTCTGTCGCTTGCATGCAAGAATTCCGGCATTCCAATACAGGTTATGTCAAAATATAACCACGGACATTTTGATGGAATGTCATGGGCGGAACATGCTTTGCTCTTTGTTGAAATGAGTCGAGCGCGAGCAGTGCTCGAATCTTTGCAATCACAAGCTACTCAGGCGTCCGGGTCACCAGATATCCCGCAAACTGCATCTGAGGCTGTTCACAAGCGACGATTGCTGAGATCACTGCTTTCTCTAAATTCATTGACTGAAGATCAAGAAAAGGAGGTTACAGAACTACGTGATTATCTCCAAATGGTGGAAGGAAACGAAGCCCTGTCGTCTGCAACAACCTTCATCGAAACCGTCAATACGACTATCGATCCTAAGTTTCTATATCAGAGCATCGATGAAAATGCTGTCGTCATTGACGCAACCTTCGGGCCGCGAGGCTTCATCGCTTTTGCAGTAACGCGGGATGGTATTCAGCAAACACGTCAGTCAACAACTCGTGCTGTGGACATCAGACGACCAGTTATGCAAGCTATGAAGATCTTGGAGAATATGAACGGGTTTCTTGGGGGCGAGGATGAAGGGGCCAAGCGAAGACTAGAAGAGCTAAGTCGAAAAATATCCGAAGAACTCATCTTGCCCTTCGCGGAGATTATCAAACTGAAGTCTCACGTTATATTCTCCATCTCCAACCCTTTGACCGCATTTCCGTTTTCGATACTCCCATTCGAAAACAAGCCTCTCATCACGCACGCTGCAGTGTCCCAGGTTCCAAGCTTGACAGTCCTATACTATCTATCCCACCGCAAGTCACCATCCGAACGTCCAACCGTATCTGTGCTGGCAAAGTCGCCTAAGGAGGCCAACGGTAGTAACACACGAGAAGCCAACGGAGCAGATCTTCATATGGCTGGTATAGAGGCTGTCAACATCGCACGAACATTTGCAACATGGCCTATCGAAGCATCTCATCTCACCCGAACAGACTTCCAACAATACATACAAGGCGGATCTCTCATCATGCACATTGGAACACACGGTAATATCAATTACCGAAACCCTCTCCTGTCGTCAATCTCAATAGGCCAAGGCCAGGAGTTCCGGGTCGTGGACATGTCTGCCATTCGAAGTAGCGTCCATCTGTTAGTGTTTGCTGCCTGTCTCAGTGGACTCGGAAAGGCGACAATAGGAAGCGAGGTACTTGGGTTCTCGCACATCGTCTTGAGCAGTGGATGCCAGGCCTTTATTGGGTCTTTGTGGGAAGTCAGCGACTTTGGATCTATGCTGATTATGACACTATTCTATCGGCATCTAAGCCGACATCCAAACCTCGCAGTGGCAGAACTCATGCGTATGGCCCAGGTGGATGTTTTACAGCTGGATGCGGAAGGGGCTGGTACATTTCTCGATGAATTGTTAGATGACTGGAGATCGACTGGGGTTAGCGGGCAAATTCCAACTCAGTTTGTGCCTGACGCGGAGTTTTTGCTTCTCCGATTGCGAATGCTGGTGGATCAACTGGACTGGTCGAGCCCATTCTATTGGGCACCCTTCACACTTATCGGGTATGGGGGATTCCGTTTTGTTCATTAGAAATGTGAGTAGGTGATTGATCCAGATAGGGAACTGGCGTATTGGCCCGTACGAGGAGGTAGACTTATAGGAAGAGGCAGCGGCCAATTGAATATGGTTATCGTCTAGTCTGAGCAGCACTTGGTCATTATTTTGAGCGCATTGATGCATTCAGAAGTAATATGCCTGGCGGGCCCTCTAAATGGCTACTGGAGATCTAATCCTATAAATATGAATTTATTTAGCCAACGAAAATAAATACCTCGAAGTAGTCTCCGATCTCCTGTAGTTCCCACAGAGGACCTTTCCCCTCTGGTGATCACCACGACTTTATGCATACGGTCTCGGGATTCTCTTAATGATCTTTCAAGTCCATTTTTTTCTGAACTCGCTAGCTGTTTTCAAAAAAAAAAAAAGTTAGGTAGCTCTGCAGTAATTGTCTAAAACTTGGATGTTCGCTGTAGAGCTTCTTCGAGCAGTCGTTAGAGAAATTCTCAGTACTCTCTAATTAGCAATGGTGAAAAATGAGAACGAAGACGAGTGAAAGAGATCTTAGTTTACAAAGGTTAACGTGATATTATGTCGGCACGGTTTGGAAGGATTTTTGTTTTTAATAGCTTGTTTTTTATGCTGGATAGTCGCTTGCGAGAGCATAGTCTGTCCTTATCGTTGCCAGAGCGCCGGTGTGTCAGGCGGAGTCCAATTCAAATCTGCTCTGTTGCCCATGCATAATGATAGTATGGATTTATGAAAGTGAAATTGGATATCTAACGCTAGCTTTATCGGCTGTTTCACTGAAGAGATGTTGTGAGGGTCAATGGCAGTATAGTGGGCTATCCTGTGTTTCGGGATGTACGTTGGAGTGTTGTAGATGTTTATTGAGCCAGGCAAACTGGCTTAGAAGGTGGGGGCTGATTACTATATCAGATCGGAAACCTCGCTCTTGCTTGAGGCTGTAACCCTCCCTGGGAGATGTATGGAACCGTAGAAGGATCACGGGCTTCCACACAATCGACGTATCAACCAGATTATACCTCGAAAACGGTCAGACCTGATACCTGCACGGCGTCCAACGTGATCAAGGGCGAAGCGAGATGAAACAAGGGCGAGCAGTGGATTCATCACAGTGAAACTGGGGTAGAAGCACAGTACATAAAAGAGACCATGGACCCAGGGAAGACTGTGGTCAGTTAGGGCTCACCAGCAACCAGGCAGATCTTCGATCTCGATCTCCGTATGTGCCGTCTCGCGCGGAGACTCCTTAACTATTAATTGTTTTTGCGATTGCATCATTCCCCACAGCATCCACTCTCTAGTGAGATTGACTCGACTTTGCCTTATTTTTGGACCAGACCAAGCCTTTGGGCCCCTTCGGAGCCTTTGGTACCTTTGGACCCGGGGAAACTCCAGGTCCCAGTTGGCCTGGATTTAAAATTGCGCCGAAGTCTAACTTCCTCTCCTCCATTTTTCCTCCATCTCTGCTTGCATTAGACTTCTCCACTGGGAGCTGCCGATCATTTCCCAGGAGTTTGTGCCTGGACGCTCCGACCGCTTCGCTCCCTTAGCTTCGTTCTTTTTGTCCAAAACGGCGTCCTTTACAGCCCCTCGTTCGCGGTCGACGGAGTTTGATTGCAACCCGTCGCTTCTTTCTCCGCGTTCTGCTGCTTTTTTTCGAGGCGAGGGGGGCGTGAATCCAGTCCGCCAGCAGCGCCAGTGCGCCCCTATCACGGGCCCGTCTTTCCCTGGAATCCTCCGGCCGCCCGCCGTCCGCCTCGCCAATCCAGTCAACCACGTCCCCCGCGCGACCCCAATCACTGTCGCTTCTGCTCACTCCGACGAGAGCCTCCCGCTGGGTCCAAGAGACGCCCGTCCGCTCCTCAGCCTCCCCGAACGCCGCCGTAGCCGCTTGACCCCATCTCCCAATAGCCTCATCGTCGAGCACAGCCAAGGGGAAACCGACAGCCAGCGAACCAGTATCGGCCTACCTCCACGCCACCGACGCAGCGAGCAATTGTCTCCCACCGAGATGGCTGCAGCGTTTGCCGGCAGCGCCGCCAACGAGATTGAGAACCTGCGCCCTCCCGAGGTTGCTCACCTTGCAGAAGACGGCAGCAGAGAAGACGGTCGACCGCGTCACACTCAATCCCAGACATCTCTACGCTCTCAGTCACAAATCGCATCCATTCCTTCCAACACCGGTCAACCCATCATTCCAGAAGCCGAAGAACTCGCGTGGGGGCCCGCTCACCCTTGCTTCCCTCATCTCAACCCCCATGTCCCCATCAACTCATCAGAGTACCTCACAACGCGTGTTATCCGTATACGCCGCGACTGGATGATCAAGGGAGACCTGGCACCTACTTTCTCTAACCTCTACCCGGAGATTCTGGACCCATTACTCCCCGAGCAGGAATTTCGCAAAATCCTCGAGACCGTCAACGAAAATCTGATCAAGGCATTCGACCCATTCAGTCTGCGGAACTGGGTGGACGGTGCCATTGGGATGCTCACTGGCTGGGTTTGGGATGACATCAATGCTCCGGGAATCAAACGCTCTCTACAACACATAGAAACATGGCTGGAGAAGTGGAATCGGGAAGTGGGTGCCAAGGACGGTGTTCGAATCTTCAGTCTGCGGCGAACCGCGTACATGTCTATCGACATTCAGATTCCCGATCCTAAAGTTGGCATTGTACCTAGTGAGGGTGGGCCGTCTTTGCCAAACACTAGGCCCAGCACAGGGGTCGGCGTCCCGGTGTGAGACATCCCAAACTCGATCCTGTCTTTCTTCTTGTTCTATATTCCTTTGCAATTCGTGTTTAGGCCTCTTGCATGATATCCCTCCCCCCCGGCGACTCTTGAATTCTCACTTCGCTTCTTTCTTGATACCTTACCCTTTTCTCGCTCAACTCGGTTCTAATCTTGCATCTCGCCGCGGGGGATTTCCTTTGTTTTACCGATTTTCGGCTTACGCTGTTTAATTGTCTATACTTGGGTTAGTTACCAAGGCTCTCTTGCCATTTGGTTGAGAGCCTGCAAATACATGACCATTTGGTCCAGATTTGGGACAGCGTTTGACTGTGGCCTTTTTGGATTTGTATTCAATCGAGCAAAAGTACCTTAATGCACCATAATACATTGATTCCTAGATTGAGACGGTAAATTTAATTTTTTTTTTTTTTCTTCTTTTTTTATATATACTACTGTGGCGCTGTATTCAAGTCGTAGTCCTGGAGGCTCTTCTAATGCCTCGCCGCAGGGTTAAGCTAGCAAGAACATCAAGACAATAATCCATGACGCCTATTGTCAAATATTCTGAAAACTTCAATTGTATCAGACAACCCACACTTGACCCGGGCGTCGTGGTGTCCAATTCAGGAGTGTCAATCTTCTGCAGGCGGTGTCGATAGAGTCCCCCCACATATCCACTTCCCCCGTTCAAGCTCCTTGACTCTCTCGGCATGAGCCCTTGACAACCACCATGCTCTCGGGGATCCTGATATTCAACCAGAAGGGCGAGAACCTGATCTTCCGCGCCTTCCGCAGTGATTGTCGCCCGCGTCTCGCCGACATCTTCCGCATCCAGGTCATCTCCAACCCGCAAGTCCGCTCCCCGATCCTCACCCTGGGCTCGACGACCTTCAGCCATGTCAAACATGAGAACATTTACATAGTCGCCGTGACTAAGAGCAATGCTAATGCGGCGCTCGTCTTTGAGTTCCTCTACCGGCTGATCTTGCTGGGCAAGAGCTACTTTGGCAAGTTCGATGAGGAGGCTGTGAAGAACAACTTTGTGCTTATTTACGAATTACTTGATGGTGAGCCTCTTGATCTCGTGGCATTGGCAATATCAATCTGACCATGACTTTCTTCAATTCCAGAAATCGTTGACTTCGGATACCCACAAAACACCGAAACCGATACCCTGAAAATGTACATCACAACCGAAGGTGTCAAGTCCGCCATTGCAAACTCCGCCACAGACTCCAGCCGCATCACCCAGCAAGCAACAGGCGCCCTCTCATGGCGCCGCTCCGACATCAAATACCGCAAGAACGAAGCCTTCGTCGACGTCATCGAAGACGTTAACCTCCTGATGTCCGCGACAGGCACCGTGCTCCGCGCCGACGTAAACGGCCAGATCGTAATGCGAGCATACCTTTCCGGCACCCCGGAGTGCAAATTCGGGCTAAACGACCGCCTCCTACTCGACACAAGCGACTCGTCCGGGCCCAGCGGCGGACGCAGCGGCGGCGGGACAAGCAAGACCCGTGCAGCGGCCGGCTCGGTAACACTGGAGGACT
>KZ119011.1:0-26556 GCA_002153405.1 Mycosphaerella populi pn0402 | reverse complement strand
GGGGGGGGGTTGTATAGATGTAGATTCGGAGGAGGGTTCATACCTCTTTGCAAACGGCGGCTTTCATCGTTGAGGGGGTCATTTTGATGTCGAGAGTATGTCTGGTACTTTCCAAGGTTGGGCACAAATGGCAGAAGGCAGTAGGGCAGTATGCGATGCCTCGATGGAGGTTAAAATGCTAAAAAGCCCATTTTTGGGTGCATGCCCATTTATATAGCGTCTCGAATTTCTAGGGTGGGTACTCGGAGTATCAGATCAGCCCCGGACGAGACACGGGGAAAAGAGATCCTATGATTCTGCGCCTATCTGTCGGATGCGAGCCCGTCGGATATCGGCAATTGCATTGAATAAAGTGGTTTCCCTCATATCGCAGCCACAGGAATTTATGGGATAAGATTATCCGGTACTGATCGATCGAGTGCGAATTGTCCATGCGGGGGAGGGGGGGGTTTCGCAGTGGAGTGGAGTGGAGGTAAATACGCCACTTCGCTGCTTGGCAACTGCAAGATCTGCATGATCCTCTGTAGCTGCTTAGTTCCTTATCAGGCTCTTCAGGTGTCATGAGCCTCGATATGGCACTCACTAATAATTTCAGGAAGTTGGAGCGTATGATCTTCTAGATTTGACTGGACCTTTAGTTAATTTCGCTCCTGTTTCTCTGCCTTCGCGACAGCACATGTTCCAAGCCACACTAGGCGCATTACGAAACTGCTGATCTCTTGGACACAAGTGATCTGTTCCTCCGTCAAAGCTTGCTCAAGCATGTTTCGTATCATGTTGGCAGCTGATATGAGAAGCTCCAAATCAAGCCGCGCTTGTGGGCCCCGAGGATGAATAAGTATATCGAGGAAGAGCGACAGGGCAGCCGTAGAAGAGTAGAACGTTACGAACCTTTAATTTCAGTTAGTATTTTCAAACCTGGGTTCTCACAACAAACAAAGAAAAAGAAAGACCACTTACCGAAATGCGTCTGCCCCAATGGCGCCGAGGAGAACTCTCAAGCACGATAGTGTTGAGCGACTAGCCATTAACGACAGATCGAAGCTTGAATGAGCTACGCTGTGTAGATCTGGCATGTCGTCATTGGCCGCAATAGCGCATTTTCGCACTGTCGTGTGAACAATAGTCATCAAGTATAGGTAGTCCAATTGCAGGGACATCCGATGGATTAAACAAGCAATTCCCCCGTCGGACGCTTTTGACAAAGAATCGTTCGAGACCGAAAGCGCAGGACGGAAACTATTCGGAATAGATGACCGCCAGTTTTCTATCTCATCATCTATTTGCCGAATATTTAGAAGGAGTTGATTATCACTGTCCTTCAATGCACGGGCAGACAAAAGCTGTCGAAACACCTTCTCCTTCAGATGGCTAAGGCGAGGGTCTTCAGGAAAATGCGGTATGAGATATTCATAAGCTTTCTTGTCATACACGAAAGATTCATCCAAACCTGGTAAGTAGGTGTAGTGATCAAAATAGTTATGAGGCAGGTCGAGGTCACAGTAGATATCGGTAAGGAGAGGAGGGTTGCCAGTGCGAAGTGAAAGATCTTTGTCGAGCATATAACATAGCCAGAACAGCACTCTAATGTGTTGTCTTTCGCGTTCTGCAAGAGAAGACTCGGGGCTGATTGAAGTTGGTGGCTGGTAGAGGTGCCCACGAAGAGCGCAAACTATACGGCACGAGATTGAGTGAAAGAAGGATGCGTGCTGCCACTCAGCGTACAATGTATGTTGTATTTTCTGGTGCTAAGTGTCAGTCCGAAAGCTCAACTCATCTAGAGCATGCAGTAATATAACTGGACTTACCAGTATGAGTGCTGTTTCCAGAGTAAACAAGCTAATATCATCGGCAATTTGTAAAAAAAGATTATGTGCATTGGCTGCGCACAATTTCGCATCGATGAGAATTTGACTTGAAGGGTTGATGCAACACGCAAGAGATAGAGCACTTGAAACACATGCCCTAGCGGATATTTGTGTAGCTGAAGGGAGCGATGGATTAAAAGAATCGTAGGCGCTCTTGAGCGTGTCTTCGAACAGAGTCTCGTCCAGTATAGGGAAGCTGAGTCTGAACCTAGATCTGAAGAACACACTCATAACCTTGACGGTAGTGTCCTTGTCGGGCAACCCCAAAACGTCCGGTAAGGATGACAGTGGGGGAGCCAAAGATGGGGAAGGTTTCGTGATTGGAATACTGAAATCGGCCCAGGTAACTGTTTGGTCGGTTCTTGTTGAGATCCATCTTAGGCCTCGTTCAGAGGACATAGGTATTCCGTTAAAAAACCAATTGGGCCCCCATTGAGAAGCAGAGCTAGAAACACTCGCTCTAGCTTCTTCGCTCGTGCTGTCAGGTTCTTGTATCGAAACAGTAGAGCCAAGTGGACTTCCGGAAGTTAAAATTAGCTGCTGATGATTTGATACAGTGGAAGGGCCCGCCGTTGTCGAAGTTTCTGAGCTGGCTACATCTTGACATGGATCTAGTTCTGGTTCAGCTCGAGCTAAGATATCCTCCAGCTGCTTAACGCGATCGAACAAGTTCTGTACGTCACTGGACCGTGGAAGATAAAAATGTCAAAAAAGCACGTCATTTCGTATATTTGACTAAAGAGTATACAGACCTGCTACGTCGCTTCTTCTGTGGTTTCCCCCTCTCAAATGTGCATTCAAGGCCCCGGTGATCACACCACTCACAAGGGCCATCTGGATTAGGATGAGAGCATTGAATCTAGATGTAAATGGGCAGTGTCAGAGTAGCTGGCGGGGCAGCAGGCTGTCCAGTCGTATACATGGATAATGACTCACTTTTCTTCTGTAACAAGCATCGCATGCTCTTTTCTGAGGGAGAGGCCTTTTTGGAGGCATTGCCACGAGTGTGAGAACTTCGGAGTTTTCGGAAGCCGTGTTTGAGTGGTTGGGTTCCCGCGGGGATTCTGTAGTGGGACCTGCTTCAGTATGTCATTGGTTATACTAACCCCAAAGATCCCTGCAGGACTTCATAGCCACTGTGAGTTGTTCGGAAATAAGATCTTCTGGGCCAATGGCATCGATAGGCCCAGTGTAGACAGACCTTGGTGGGGGTTTTGAGATCGACAGCTTGGCTGGTGGGGGAGAAGTAGAATATCTCGGAGGTTTCGGAGGCCGCGTTGGACATTCACAAATCCATGATCATCCAACCAACTACAGTAGCTACGATGATGCCTCCGAATCCGCCGAAACTACTAGGCAATAATTATTATCTGATCGCTTCTGATCCGAATTGGGCCAATTTATCTTTTGCATAAAGAGGAACTTTCCCCAGCACCTACCTCCTCTTACCCCAATCACCAAGATCAAGCCCGTTCATCTTGCCAATGGCGAAAATCGTTGCAAAATGCCACAAACTTGTGGAAGGCGAAGTTCTTCGCCGTTCATCTCAGATTATTTCTGTCATTGGCGATCAAGCGTACATTTTTGGTGGAGAGCTACGACCACGCGAGCCACGAGACAATGACATTCACGCTGTTTCATTAGACAGCAGTAAGTTGCACTCAAATAGAATACCCCCAAGATTCAACGATACTAAATGCCGCAATTCTGATTTAGAGAATGAAAAAATCACTTCCCAATCCGCAACATCCCAATCCCCCTCACCACGTGTCGGTGCTGCAGCTTGCAGACTGAAGGACAAAATCTATATGTTCTCTGGTCGAGGCGGCCCTGCACTGGCGCCAATTGACGAGCAGGGCGGACTCTGGGGGTTTGACCCCAAAGCAGCAAGCTGGTCATATATCCTGCCATCGAACGCGAGCGCCAAAACGGTCCCAGTTGCTCGCAGCTACCACTGCATGGCTAGTGACGGGGACGATACACTTTATCTGCATGCGGGCTGCTCCGAGACAGGACGCTTGTCAGATCTCTGGGCTTTCAGTCTCACGCGGAAAGTATGGACAGAAGTAAGCCCTGCACCTGGTCCTTCACGAGGGGGTACTTCGATTGCGTTTATAGATGGTGAGTTGTACCGGATGAATGGGTTCGATGGGAAGACCGAGCAAGGTGGAAATTTGGATATTTATTCCCCCAAGACGAATTCTTGGACTTCTCATGTCTACGCCCCCGATGGCAAAGCAGGCCCGTCGCCACGGAGTGTCAGTTGTTTGTTGCCGGTTTGGCTGGGAGAACGGCCATGTTTGGTTACCTTGTTCGGCGAACGGGACCCTAGCTCACTGGGTCACCAAGGCGCGGGAAAGATGTTGGGCGACATGTGGGTATTTGATATCGTAAATCGGGCATGGGAAGAAGTTTCCGCTCAGGGGAATCAGCTTCCTACTGCGCGGGGCTGGTTTGATGCTGATGTCACCAGCACAAGCACAATTGTGGTTCATGGCGGTCTTGGAGAATCGAATGAGCGGCTGGGGGACGTCTGGACTATCGATCTCTCTTCATTATGAAGTGAAGTATCTCGCAATCACGCCACAGAGGGACTCGGTTTCACGAGCCCTGTGACCGAATGATTAACATCATGAAAATATTCTCAAATCTAGGATAAATTTTTCATCGTTTCTAGGGCTTTTGGCCAGTCATGAGGGACATTCGTTAATCTTGACAGTCTGTAGTGTAAAAATAGTGAAATATCACGTTTAATCATATCTTCTGGGATCTCATGTAGAACGATATCCTTGTAGTCTTGGATTGCAATTTCTGAGAAGCCTAGACGAATAGGCAGTTCAAGCCGGCTAGCAGCCCCGTCTACAGCAGGTAAATCCTTGCCAAGGCCTGCATAACAATTACTATCATGTACTCCTGAGGTCGGGGATCGACTATCTCTTACTCAAGTTGATCGAGCCATTATTGATCCCGGCTTGTATTCCCGAGCTATGATCTCCAAATAAAGATGTGGAACCCATGATGAAGCCCATTTTAATTGCAGAGGGAAGCGGGGCAACCTTGGAATATCATATCACGTTATGCCTCGCACTCATCAGGTGATCTAATATCAAACTATCTCCAGTGGAACGCTGAGTTGTGGGGGATTACAATCTTATGAGAAGAATAATTCGGTCTAGTGACAAGAAGCAGAATTTGTAATCCGAAGACGCAAGAATTTCAATATTGGTATCTCGATATAAATAGTACAAGTTCATAGTGGTACATTGCTCAGGCGAAAATTGCAAGAGCAGAATAATCAATGTGCAGTTCGGCAGTCTGGATAAACTGAATGACAAAAATAACGCATTCTCCAGAACAGAGTATTCGCATAGCCAGATGCGAAAAAGAAAAAGAAGTGGCAGAAATGTGCAAGAGAACAGAAAGAGAATAAATGACAATATCCAACCCAAACAGAATGATAATACAGTAATTTCCTTGCACATTGCCAAGTTATCCATAATAATACAACCATATATTCGAACAAAAGAAAAGCGATCAACAAAAGAAAAGCGATCAATGCTTTGACCGGCGCAAACCAACCTGGCCCTCTCGAACAAGAGAGTTCCATCGCCGGCTCGCACCAGTCTGGTTCCTGCGGCCTACTTGGCGCGCGCACTCATCCCATTCTTCTTGGGAGAGACGGAATCTCTCGAGGACGACCTCGAGGAGGCGCTGGTCCTCGTCCGGAGTCCAGTCTTCCGAGGAGGACGGCGCTGGCTCTTCTGTAATTTCAATAGATGGGAGAGCTGCGTCAGGGTCGATCGGCGCCGGCTCTGCGATGCGCGATTGCACTTGGCGTCGTGCTGGAGAAGGTGGAGATTGAGTAATAGGTGGAGAGTGTAGAGAATAAAAGTCCGCTGAGGAGAGGCCAAGAGGCACGTTGTAAGGAACGTGGCGACGGCGTTTAGGGGTGGAGAGGCGGTCGCGCCCGCGGCTCATATCTGCGTCGCTGTCATCGTCCTCGGACGAACGTCGGCGCTTGTTGGCGCCACGCGCGGGCGCGCAAGGAGGCGGTGGAGGTGTAGAGGAGATAGCAGCGGGTGGAGGTGTTGGTCGTGGTGAGGCAGGTCGCGCTACCTTGGTGGTGCGCGCTCGGAGTGAGCGGCGCGGTGCGTTGATAGGGAGAGGGCTTTGGAGGCGTTGTGATTTGGCGGGTCGTCGTGGTGAGGGAGCCGGCGATCCATTTAGCATAGACTGTAGGGCGCGACAAGTGCCCAGGAGACCGTTTCCTGCGTTTCCGCGGTCGGGGGGTGGTGGTGTTGAGAAGAGGCGACTGGGAGTGAAGCGTGACGACCGGCGCACATCGCAGGGGAGAGCGGATGGGAGCAACATGGCGCAGAATTGTTTATTTGTATATGCGCAAGCGATAGAGTTTGTTGTAGAGTATAAAATAATAGGGTTTGGCGTAAGGGGTGATATGTTGACAGTCGAGGTAGAGGTTTGCGACGGGGGGGGTGGAGGGTGTGTGCGCGAATTTGCGACCAGGCTTGCGCCGGGGGAGATGGTGAAGCGCGACGGGCGAGAGAGTGAGAGACGAACGAGCGCAAGAGAAAGCCGTCGAAATGCGCTTTTAAACTGCCACGCTCCGAGGGGGACGAGGCTCGAAGAAACGGTGGTAAAGCAGAGCACAGAGCGAGAGAAGGGAAATTGGTGGGGAGGGCGAGCGATAAAAGGGAAAAGTGGCCGCAAACGGTCAAGCGAGCATCTCCCGTCAACACGGGGGCTCCACCGGGTGGGTATTGTGGTCAAAGAGTTGCAGATAGAATAGTCAAAGAGTGCCAGGAATAGAGTATTCCAGGGTTTCCAGTGTTCCAGGGTGAAAGAGTGTACAAAGAGGCAAAGAGCGAGAGCAGGGCGTAAAAGAGCAAAGCAGATCCGGTTGTGTACAAACGAGTGACTGAACCGTGACGATTAGGATTACCAATAAACAGTTACGCTGTTGGGCACGTTTCCCTCCGGACGGCTTGGTCTATTATACTCGGCATTCCGTGCCTGCCACTGTGCCTGCTACGGCGCTTTCTGCTTTCTAACCGCTACGCTATCCCTCTCTCCAGTGAAACACGATTCGAAGGAGAGCAAGAGCCCTGCAGGGCCATGCAAGGAGGTTAGATCTTGGGATCCCAGGGAGCACGAGGCAACTCTCCGGCCCCTGAAACGCCCCTACACCGACGATCCCGGCCTCAATTACATTTCCTATTCTGGCTGGTGGGCCGTGGGAGTCCTCATGTCGAGTCATGGCCCCCGAGTACCCGAGTGCCCCGTTGGAGATCGTCGTTATCGATACCGTCATGGCTCCCCAATCTTGAAATTTACGGAGTACAAGCCCTGGTCAATCCCGGGATGGGCTTTGTTGGCGATGGTGTGCAGAAGATCGCGACTGCCTTGTCCCGGCTCCCCCGGCCCAAGGCCTGGACGGATGCGGCGCAGTAGGTACTCGCCCTGTTCTGGATGGGAAAGCAATTTTGCCACTAGCCCCCAGTGGGCGGATGCGCTATGATATAGTCGCTGGAGATGGTCGAAGCCTACTGTTATTCAAGGGTGTCTCTCCTTCTCTTCCTACCCGCCAGCAGGAGAGGTTGGCTTCCCTGCCATACCAGCCCTGGAGGATAGATGAAGCCCTACAATAGGAGACATTCCCAGCGCCCTGCCACTGTGGAATATATTCTAGGGAGGTTGTACGCCTGATCATGAAGCCATGAAGCCATGAAGCCATAAAACCGTAAAAAGCTGAAATCTCTTCATCCTCGTCGCGTGTCGCGTGTCGCGTGGACGCGACGGGACGCGCCGCGCGTCGGCCAATCAGAAGTATCGGTTGGGCGCCGCGTGCGGCCCTCATTGGCTGCAATTGTCAGACTAATTCTTGTGCCTGACGATCCTCATTATTGCTTAGCGCATGAGCTGCAGAACATGGATTATTTTAGTTTACGCAAGACGATAGCACCGTCATCGAGAGGTTTGTATGCCAGGGCCAGCAGATCAAGCGCACAGGCCCAGGGTTAGGGAACTCTCGGAGAGAAGCGAGAACGTGCGTCCAGTCCGAGCCAAGTCGATGCGGTACGCAGTATTTCCAGTGGCATGGTCAATAATATCTGCGGGGTGATACATTATGATGCTATCGATTATCGATTATCGACTATCGATAGGGTCGCCGTGACTACCGGCCGCAACAAGCCTAGCGTCTTCTACACAATAGAATGCCTGCTCCGGGTGGACTTAGCTGGACACTGGTCGATACAATGAACTGTCAAAAATGTCCGCGAATAGACTTTGATACCCCAGACTCCCCCTTGCTTCTATCCCGCTGCAAGAAATCTGCTGCGAGATTGAATTCAGTACTCGCATAATCTTGCGGCTGCACCGGGTTAACGGTCTTTCAAATTACAGACTGCAGTTTACCAGAACGTGCCCCTCTAGACCCCTCCCCCAGGACTCTTCGAAATGCCCATCATACTCGTTAAAAAAAAGCTATGCTTATTATTTCCCATCGCTCTCATCCCCCCTCTTCCCTCGCTGTACGAATCAAGGGCCGTGTCCACCACTTGGTCACTCCCCTTCCTCAGACAAAGGAGTCTATGGGGCGAACTGTACCCAGTTACTGTCTAAACTATGGTGGCTGGGAGACAAGACGACTGACTGCCCTTTCTTGAGCCCCTCCTTTGGCCTCAGGTGGAATAACCAGCCCCCATGCAACATAATGCAAGGGGTAAGCAGTAGACCTGCGGCTACCCTTCTACAAAGCACCCTGATAGGCTCAAGGTTAATCTCTAGGACCCATGGCGCGATGCACAACATATCCTCATTCTCTTTTCTTTGATGCAAGCCTTTGATCACTGTATCGATACTACAGACTCGATATAGCCCGGGCCAAGTACTCCATATATCGCAAGTAATCCAATTCAATAAATATCACCAGTCACTGAAAGAAACATCCTCCCCCTTCACCTTCGTGTGACTGATGTCTCAGTCAATCCCCCATACCACCCGGCTAGGGCTGAGGGCTCCTTTGTAGGACCACTGGTCCACCAGGTTTCAAAACCTCACATTCGCACCCCACGACTGACCCTTTCTGGCATTTGCGGCGGGGCGTGCCCTACTCCGCAGCCCCCTTTGTCTCATCCCACTGCTATCTATAGCAAGACGTAGTTCAACTATCTAGCACGAGCCAGCTTTCGGAGGGGGCTCTTTGATGTATGTGCATGCAGGTCAAGGGCGGGAGGAGACGCCTTCGGATGCACGTCCAAGCCTTCCTGCAGGTCATATTGAAAGAGGTGTGGCTCTAGAATCTGAGACAAAGCCGAGTTCATGCAGAGGAGGCTATCAACCTTGGTTTGGTCAATAAGAAGTCGCCCTGTTCTAGCTGGAGTCTTACGTTTCTTGTATCTAATTATAATATCTGATCTTTTTTTCCGGTTTTCGATGAGCTTTTCCAACTACCATAGCCACTGGCCCAGCTAATCTCCATCTGGAAACCCATTTGAAGAATATCTTGCCATCTCCAAAGGTGGATCGCCACCTTCTCCCTATATTGAAGTCTATGACCCATCTTTACCCCTCCTTCTATGTGGCCATGGAATCAGTCAGTCACCCTGGGGCCCAGGGATAACAAAATCCCAATGAAGGACCAATCACAAGCACCCAAGTCGACATTAGGTGCTGATCTATCGAGGCTGAGTAGCTCACTAACCAATTATTGGCGTCCACTCTTCTCCAACAGCTCTTTCGTTACAATGCTCCGAGCAAACTATTGAAGGCAGTGCCTCCTTCATGGAATGCTTTGCAAATCTTGTTTCTCGTCCTAGAATCTAGGCTAGATTACAATTTCGGCTTATCATGGCTGACTCCGGGTATTCTCTGTCCAGTTCTCATTAACATGTTCCAGCAGCCAGGCAGTCAATGCCAGCGGTACGACCCCTCTCAGCTTCGTATCCGATTATCCTTCTCATTGCCATCGTTATGTAGGTGGCATGCTATGGCTAAAGGGCACGACCCAGTTCGAGGGCTCAATAATTGATCCGTCGATACGGAGTAGAGTTCCCTTCCTCCCACTCATGCAGAGTCCCTCCACAAAAAGTAAAATCCGATCAAACTACTCTGCACCCCCGCCGCGCTCACGAAACCCTCACTCAAGTTGTGAAGATCGAAGCCCGCCGTCGCGACAGTGAAATCAAGAATATCCGCAACAAGCTGCAGCACGATATCCCTCTGCTCACTGGCAGAGATAGGGATGGCTGGCGGCACCAAGCCACGTGAATCTTTAGCCGAGTGTGCATGGCCATTTACTTGATCTCCTTCTTTCTCTTCACCCGGGCCCGAGGCCGCAACTCTACGAGAACGCAACATCTCAACGACCCGGTATATCCCATTCGAGATACCGAAGAACAAGCCCGTCGCCCACAGCTGGTTACACAGACGGCCGAGACGGACCATATGCGGCAGTTTCTTCAGCCCGACAGCATCGACAGCCGTAATCGTGTCGATTAGTAGATAGCTCGCCAGACTGACTTGCCGGCCGATAGTGAGATAATGCGCGAGAAGACTGTAGGCATGTTTCGCATTGGATAGGTAAACCGCATTGATCTGGTCGAGGAATCTGCCTACACGCCACAGCTTCCGAGCTAGAATGAGCTTTTGCTTGACGACGGTGAATCTGTCGACGGTGTCTTGCGCGTAGTTCGCACGGTGGGAGTGCCATGCCAGAAAACGGGCTGTGTATTGGAGTAATTGGAGGACTTTGTCTCGTCCGGCTACGGTGTTGTTAGAATGGGTTCGGGTTTGTTGTTGCGGTTGGACTTTTGGGCGGAGGAGAGGGTTTACTCGCAAGCTTGCCCTCTCTCTCTCTCACTCTCTTTAGTAGCTACGATGTGAGGGCGTACCTATTGATCCCATGAATCGGATATAGTGGGCCCTGAAGGAGGGCTGGATGGGTTTTGAGGCCATGGTGCGGGACTCGGGCTCTTGTTCAGGAGCATCACATCGATGTTGTTACTCGGGCTTTCAGGGCAAGGGCATATCAAATAAATGCGAAGCCGATCCGTTCCTCGGTAAGAAAATAAGAAAATGGGGTTGCCGAGCGGTCAGGGATCACGAATATCTGCGACAAGGACTAGCGGCCTCGTGGTCGCGGCAATTGCGGAGCGGAAACTATTAGCCGGCGTGGGGGTGGGGGTCGAGTCAAAGAAGCCCTCGGTATATTATTAGTTCACGCTATGAGACTATGTAATTTGCTTCATCCTCTAGCTCTGGTAAATTGACAAGGACGAAGGAAGATCGCTACCACCTCCACAAGCCTCGTTGAAGTCTCCAAACAATTCTTCCCTCTCCGCGATAAAATCATGGAACTGCTTGCTCGAGCAACTTCCACCAGGTCCATCCCGACACTCCACCAACGGCTGCGGACCAGCATTGTTCAACACCCGATAGTAGTCTCCCTCGTCAAATCCGTAGCTCTGGCAAGACAATTTCTCAAGACCAATGTTCTCCAAGAACGGCAGAATCTGGCTACTCTTCCACACACGGTTGTAGTTAATCCGGTCCAACGGCATCGTCTCATTGACCTTGTTAGCTCCCGTGTAGGCGCTGTTGTTATACAGATCCAGTGTAGTGAGCACCGTAGGTGGGAACTCGCGGTGAGTAAACGAGACATATAGATCCTGTGACTGCGAGTCGTCGTCCAAGGCGGCAACGCTGGCGTTTACCCAGGGGAATCCGAGGCTGGGGGATAGATCGCGACCGTAGCCTGTGTTGTAGAAGTACATCAGGTCGTTCGCGTACTCGAAGCCGAGCCATTCGTCGGGTGTGAAGAGCTGCAGGGAACAGAAAGGCGAGGAGCCTCTGATGACGGTTTCGTACCCGCATAGCTCGAACATGCCGGTGATGTCGTCTTGGGTGAAGTTGAAGGAGGGGGCTTCGGCATTGAGGCGGGCCATGATGGGCTTTGTGTATACTTTCCCGAAGGACTGATGGATAGTTAGCACATATACATGGGAGTCGCTTGAGTAGTGAGATAGGCGCAACATACTGAAGACTGGTCACTGCCATAGGAGGAACTGTACGCAGAGCAGGACTTGTACGGCGTCAATGAATTCGCACCGGCTTTTTCGCTCTCCTCGATTTTTGTCAGGTTTAGCGATTGAGTGTGGTTGTTTGTGAAGCCCTTAATGAACCCCTGGGCACTCTTCACCGTTCTTTCGGCAGTCGATGACCACAGCTTCGTGGGCTTCTTCAGATGCGCGTATCGCGTGTGGAGAGTACGACCCAGCGACTGGGCCTCTTGCAGGCCAACGCGAGTAAGCTTCTCAATTTCATCGTCATTGATTGGAGCGGTCCAGTTGGACAAAAATTTCAAGGACTTTGTTGAAGACCACTTCTGGGTTGTGTTGTGCAGTTTCTGGATAAAGGGCTCCAGATATGTTTCGTAGTCGAAATCATTGGCGTAGATGGCAGCGTGGCGGACAAGATAGGCCGCCCTGGAAACATTACAGCCTTGTGGAGGAGAAGATTGAAGGGGAGGGTCGTTGGGAGTGAAGTAGGGGGCGATTCCGGCTGAATGCTCTAAGGGGTTAAAGCGATACGAGGCCGCCAGAACGGGGGCAACCAGAGCCACCAGGACGGGTTGGAAATACATTCTGCAGCTGTGAGCCTGAGCAGGAACGAATTGCACCCAGCTGGGCTTTATACGCGACCCTGAAATTAATCCTGCACGGGCACGACGTCATCTTGGTTGCAGCTCAGCAGAAAAACAGCAATTACATAGCGTAGTGATCGGCAGTAACAGCTGCGGGTCTGGGGAAGAAAGTTGGCATTCGATCTGGATCGACGTAGGCGGGAGGCGGCGGTGTCCATTGGCGGGCCAGTTTGTTCCTCATGATCTACTTTTAGTTAAAATAGGCTATTTTTTGATCGAAATAGTACAGGAAAGATTTAGGAGGTTTATCCAGATTTCGAGTCTAGTAAGAGTAGTTCAATCAGCCCGGCTTATTCTGATATCATGATAAAGGAATTCCCCAATGTGCAATAATTGTGATGACGGACTTTACATACGACCGTTATTGGGCCCGCACTAGATCGGGCAATGCCAACAAAATATTAGCGGCCTTACCTCCTGTCGGGCAAGCCAGCTGAGATGCTCATGAAGGAGCTGAATGAAATGAAGTTAAGGCCATGAAGATAAATAATAAAAAATAGACAAAGGAAAGAAAGAAGAAAGAACAAGAAGAGAAGGGTAAATAACGCTGGAGGTTGGCGTGCTAAGGCGAACCGGAAACCTCCTACCTACGGAGATGACGGTATACGGCAATCAAACGGTCTCAATACTCCTTCCCCACCTTCCCATAACTAGATACTAGTCTCGAAAACAAAAGTGTAAGGTTTATTCTAGTGCCTTTACATGTAATATATCCCTCTCGCGTTTGAATTCGCCTTCCGGTTGAGATTTAGTCAATAAATTAAGAATCTCATCAGATTTCATCTTTATATGAATTGCTTCGCGTGACAATCAGGAAGATGGGGATGGTCGCCTCACCCAGATTTCCTTGTCTCTGCTTAAAGGTGTTCCACCAGATTCAGGTGCCGAAGGGTTCCGCAATTCAATATCCCAAAGATTGAGCTTGTGACTGCCACGGTCTCCATTTCCAGTGAAAAGGTCAAATTTCCAACCATGTCGAAAACATCTAATTCCAGCGCCCATGTCCTCGATATCGAACACGCTCCCTTGCTTCAACGGGAAGGACGAATGGGGGCATTGCTAGAGCATGTTAGCTCATAATTCGATACCAGATGGCACACCACGAACATTATCAATAGCATGCATGAAGCTTTTATGTTTGAAAACCAGCACTTGGTCATTGAGATCCGAAAACCGATTCGCTTTGGCCTTTTCTGGGTCCTCTGTTTTCGGGATACTTTTCGTCTTACATCCCGGCAAGATCTTGCAGCCAATACTATCTTGGCTGATATCCGGAAATTCAGAAAGCAATCCGACCTTATGCCATTCACCTGCCTGTTCGTTCTGGCTCTCCATGATGTGTTTAGGAGGTTTGGAAGCCAGAGCGGGTATTGTTATAGTCGGCAAATGGCTTCATTTTGGTAACTGTGAATAGCCGCTTTTGATCAGTCAGCGCAAGTCTATATCCGTGGATTTTACATCCATGGATTGTTGTCTGTCAGAATCCTAATCCAAACTCAGCTAAATACAATATTTTCGCTATTGCTGTCATTATTTTCCTTGGTATTCCTTTTTCTCGCTCACACCATTCAAATACCGGGTAGAATTAGGGCAAATCTTTCAAAATTATGCTATTTCCAATGCCGCACAGCTTGAGGATACGGGGCATCTTGACCGCACCTGCCGCCATGATAACCTCTCGTTTAGCTTGAATGGTGTGCTGGACCCCATCCTTCGACGTGAACTAGACAGCTGTCGCGCGGGCTTCTTCCAAGTCGTGGTTTTCCAACACAACTTCCTCGACAAAGGCTTCTGTGAGGACTCGAAGGTTGGGTCTTTGTCAACCTCAGCGTTATAGTATGTCACACCAGCATGGCTTCTCTTCCTAGTCACAGGGATGCATCAATTTCCCGAATCCGATATTCGTGACTCCAGACTCCGACCTAAAGTCCTAGTCCGTGGGGTTACTTTTGCTTTACTGATAAAGGTATAAAAGGCTTAGCTACAGACGCATGAACCTCGGCAGCAAACCCTGAGTAGTTGGTTTCTATTGATATAATCTATTTTTAGAAGTGTAAAGAGCATGATAAGATGGGCATTTCGGTATAAGCATTGATGACAGGTAGAAGACGATAAGCTCTAGTATCCTTCTAAGGTATTTATCTCGTTTGACAACCTCACATGAATTATGTAGTACACACAAACGCTGGGGCAGATGTACATGTGCGCTTGAAGCTCTAAGAAACTCTGAAAGCTGCTAGGTATCTACTTGCCCTGCATTCGTCTCATTCGCTCTTCCGCAGCCCTTGCACGGCGTTCTCGTTCCAATCGCATCCGCATCTCTGGCGTCATACCCCGGGTCTCATCTTCCCGTTTTTCAGCTGCGGACTTTTCTACAGCCCCAAGTGGTCGTCCTGGTTTCCCTGTGGTATTCCTTGGTGCTCTTGCTGCATCCTCCTTCTGAATCCGTTCAAGGTCTGCCTTCCGGCGATTGGTTTCTTCTTCTTCAGCGGCCCTCCGTTCCTTCTCAGCTCGACTATCAGCATCCGCTTTCGATACTGCGGATGGAACTCTAGCCGCATTCCAATCCCATTTTGATTCTCCCAAGTCATGACGAGCAATGCGGAATGCATCGCGAGTTCCCCTGTCTCCGGCAAGTTCGAATGGTGTTCTGCCTTCTCCATTGGACAGAGTCGGGTCAGCGCCAGCTTTTGTGAGTAGTGCAGATACAACTGCGGGAGAGTTCAGGTTTGCGGCGAGATGTAATGCGCTGGGAGTTCGGAAATTGGATTCCGCTGGTTGGAAGGTGAATGATGTGGGTATTGAGTTATTGGTTAGGTATGACATGAGAGCAGGCACCTTCGAGCGTCGAATGAGTGCTTGGATCTGGGTTGTATGTAGCAGTGCGGCCTCTTCTTCTTTGGATAGTTTCGGTTTTTGGACTTGTGGGCGTGGTGTAGATGGCTTCGAATCTTCTTTCTGCTTCGCGGCCTCTGCTGCCGCCGCGATCGCGGCTTCGTCGATCTCACTAACTTTCACGCGGGACAGTTCTTTAAAGCATCGCATAAGCTCTCCTTGTGTTGCGCGCCGCGTGTTGAAGGGAAATCCCCTAACCCGCGGATCATTCTGCTTCAGGACCTGGCCATCATATTGGCCGAAAAGAATTTTTCTATTAGTCTTTCCTGTCGCTCGGACGAAAAGAAGATCTGCAGTATCAATCATTTCTTTCCAATCTGCGAGGATATCCCTGATATCCTTTTCCAATGCCGCTTCGTTGTAGCGTCGAAGACTCGAGCCAGCTGAATGAGCTGCACCTCGAGATGCATCACTAGCAGACTGTGAGCCACCTTGTTTCCTTCTCGTAGTGTATCGGTGGAAACTCTTATGTGCAATGACGCGTGCCTGGCGCTCTTCGACGCCCCCTTGCTTCCGGTGAATCTCAGGAGCCAGTGATACCAGCATGGCCGCAAAGTGACCTCCGCCTATCATACACATAAAAACATGTGGGCTGGAAGATGGAGGCTCTTGTTCCTGATTTTTGTTTGTGCGCGCTTTCACGGGGGCTAGCTGCTTATTCCGTAAAGAATCAACCAGGTGAGAGGGCTCATCTTGTTCGATGTTGGAGAAGATAGCGCGGTAGATACCCAAGGACGTATTTGACGGTAACGCTGAGCTGGAGAGCCAGAAGAGGGGATTCTTGGGTGTGCCCTTTTTCACTGTCTCTTCTTGTTCCTCCTCGTTTGCTTCTGACAGCTTTGCCTGCCTCTTGAGTAATGCCGTGAGTGTGGTGTCGCCCTCTTCAGTTCCATCCTTTTCGGACTCAGACGATTCAGATCCTGAGATTGACTCATCTAGTTCACCTACGGCCTTCGAGAACTGGACCTCGTCCAGGGTCGTGTTTCCTCGCAGTTGCGCCTTGACATTGAACCTATGATGGTCGGAGCGGACGTGGCTCCTTTGTTCCTGGACATTCCGATATGACACTTTACACAAGGAGCATTGTGTTGATGTCGCAACGGCTGACTCTTGTGCAGCAGTCTCGGGGTCTATAGGCGTAACCTCGGCTGATTGTTCGACGACGGGTTCCTGTGTCGCTTTTGTGGTCAAGGTCGACAGAAGTTCTGGCGGAAGATCATACACTTGCATTCCGGGTTAGCTCAGAAAACTAGACATGAAGAATCATACACACCATATAGGGGCCTCTTCAAAAGCTCCTCAATGTGGGTAGAGTTGGCCATGGTTGTGACCTGAAAAGACCGACTGCCCAAGATGTGCCCCTCCAATATTGATGCCAATCGCGCTCTGACCGCCTGGGTATTGCCGCCTCGGCGCAAGGTTAATTCCTTTCGCGGAAAGCTGCCCAGTTACTACTATGCTGGAATGCGCTTGGAAAAAAGGTGGCTCCCAGAGATATTTCCAGTCTGCCTCATTTAGTCTATATATCAAATGCATCCCCCGTGGCTGTGCCAGCAACTACGACAAATTGGTTGTCCGCCTCCAACGGCCCCGCTCTGAGTCACGTTGATATGCGATGACTGTATACCAACGGACTACGATATTTTACTCAGGGTGGAGTCCGAGACTTGGTTTTCCCAAAGATGCCTTGGGGAGAAATTCATGCTTAATAATTATTACTGGGAAAAGCGGGCTTGGAGAACTAGAAACGTCCATGCTACACAATAGAGAAAGTGACGTCACGCTCGGCGGGAGGATCTACTCGGACCACACTAGACATTAGGCAGTTCTGGTTGCTTTTGTTGTTCCCAAATTTGGTATGTACTCACATTTATAAGGCGAAAATCAAAGAAGAAACAATGATTGCAATCTTACCTATGAGATTGGCCAGGAAGGAGGTTGAGTAGGTAGGTAGCTCTCATACCTTGAATGGGTATATATTTCCGCGCCATAACCTTGGACTACTGCAGGTGTTACCTGTTATATGAGTGTCTATGCGGGGTTTCTTAATCCTCATCTAGAGCTACTACCACTCGCCTAGTAGGAAGCAGATGACGCAGATCGTTTCTGTAGCTCCACAATTCCAGTAGAATTCCATCAAGCTGAATCGTAGTCTGAGTCTCTTCCCTGTATTACAAGATTGTTGACGGCTTGTGTCCGGCCACGTGACTTGACAGCGGCTCTACTGCAAGTGCTGAATGGAAGTCACACGGGGGGGCTCCATAGCTCAACTGTACCCGTGGACGTACAGTAGTTCTTACGCCTTGCGCGCCTCTTATTGGCCCGTTCCAAGCTCACCAAGCATCCCCCATGGAGGCCATTCTCCAAGCCCCCCACTTGCTCCTCTTGTTGCGGTAAGCGGGCGCGGCGGACTAATCCCGGAGTTGAGACGGCCTTAACAACGCCTTTTTTACTAAGCATCCCGAGCTCCATTCCCCGACACCGTCTTTCTTCTTTCCGATGGCTTCTTTCCTTATCGCTTCGGTTGCTTGAGTCGTGAGAATCGCTTGACACCATGTTAGACGGTTCGCAGGTGGTCTTGGGTGCCTCCAGTCCTGGAGATACCCAGTCTCCTCTGCTTTCGACTCTCAAGAACCATCATTCGTCCTTCTGTCGCGATGCGGAGGGCTGGGGTCCTTTCGGTCCTACAGGCTTTCACTTAACCCCATGCTTCCAGGATGCTATAATTGCTGCTATCGGCGTCTGGGGAACTCTGGCCGGTGCAGGTGCTCTCTGGTTGCTGCTGAAAAAACGCATCCCGCAACCCGTGGCCAAGAACTGGCACTTCTACCTCAAGCTGGTTTGTCACTTTTGTCTCTGCCCATCTCGTGATTCATTATCATACTAACTCGTTTGGTAATCGCAATAGGCTGTTCTTGCGTCTATTGTCGTTGTCACTTTCTTCCAGGCAGCTCTGCAAGCTGAGACCCACCCCAAGAAGTTTTGGGTCGATTTCCAATTCTGGTCCTCAATTATTGCCGCTGTTTCCCTTGGTGTGATCTTTGCTGTGCAATATTATGAGCATTGGCGGAGTCGACAGCCAAATGGAGTCGTTTTATTTTACTGGACATTTTTCATCATTGCCTACAGCATCAAACTACAGTCCCTTGTGGCTCGGAAAGATTATTTAACAAATATCGCTCATTTCGTCTGCATCAACTTGAGTTTGGGATTGGCTGTCCTGGAGTTTGTTCTGGAATATTTCGTCCCAAAGAAGCAAAGCGCCTACGATGCGTTGGGCGACGAAGATGAATGCCCTTACAACTATGCCGATATTTTCTCCGTCCTCACTTTCAGCTGGATGACACCAATGATGAAATTTGGATACAGTAACTATCTTACTCAAGATGATCTGTGGAATCTTCGTCGCCGAGACACTACTAGCGATACTGTGGATCACCTCAATGCGACTTGGGCAGAGCAGCTGAAGACGAAGAAGCCATCTCTCTGGATTGCTCTCTTCAAGGCGTTCGGGGGGCCTTACCTCCGTGGTGCCATAATCAAGTCCGGAAGCGACATACTTGCCTTCGTGCAGCCGCAACTTCTGCGATATTTGATTTCATTCATCGATTCGTACCGATCCCCGGATCCTCAACCCGTAATTCGCGGTGTTTTCATCGCTCTTGCGATGTTCCTGACATCTATTTGTCAGACCAGTTGTCTTCACCAATATTTCCAGCGAGCCTTCGACACTGGTATGCGAGTCAAGGCATCGTTGACTGCTATGATCTATACAAAGTCTCTACGCCTGTCCAGTGAGGGTCGCTCCGCCAAGACTACTGGAGACATTGTCAACCACATGGCTGTTGACCAGCAACGTCTGACCGATCTCACCCAGTTCGGCACTCAGCTGATCTCTGCTCCCTTCCAGATCACCCTGTGTATGCTCTCGCTCTATCAACTCCTCGGCCCCAGTATGTTTGCTGGTGTAGCTGTCATGATTCTCATGATTCCCATCAACGGTGTTATTGCACGAATGATGAAGAAGCTTCAGGTTACTCAAATGCACAACAAGGACTCAAGAACTCGCCTTATGACCGAAATCCTGAACAATATGAAGAGCATCAAGCTTTACGCCTGGAACACGGCGTTCATGAACAAACTCACAGCCATATCAGAAATGATTTGGAATTGAACACACTGCGCAAAATTGGTGCAACTCAATCTGTTGCTAACTTTACTTGGCAGTCGACACCCTTCCTTGTGTCCTGTTCAACATTCATTGTCTTTGTGTTAATCAGCAACACGCCTTTGACTACCGAAATTGTCTTCCCTGCTCTGACTCTTTTCAATTTGCTGAGCTTCCCTCTCTCGATTCTCCCCACAGTCATTACTTCCATCATCGAATCCTCTGTTGCGGTCAATCGATTGACAGAATTCTTCACAGCTGAAGAGTTGCAAACTGAAGCCGTCCAATTCGAGCCTCCCGTCGAGCACAACGGTGACGAGTCTGTCAGGTTGCGTGATGCTTCTTTCACATGGAACCGCTACTCTGGAAATCCTGTGTTGGAGCGAATCGATCTTAGTGCACGCAAGGGCGAGCTCAGCTGCATTGTTGGCCGTGTTGGCGCAGGAAAGTCCTCTCTCCTGCAGTCAATTCTTGGCGAGCTTTGGAAAGAGCATGGCGAAGTGACTGTCCGAGGTCGTATCGCATACGTAGCACAAGCCCCTTGGGTAATGAATGCCAGTGTCAGGGAGAACATCGTTTTTGGGCATCGCTGGGATCCAGAGTTCTATGATCTCACCGTAGAAGCTTGTGCTCTTCTTGATGATTTCAAGACCCTGCCTGATGGGGATCATACTGAAGTTGGAGAGCGAGGAATCTCGCTCTCTGGTGGGCAAAAGGCCCGCCTGACTCTCGCTCGTGCAGTTTACGCCCGTGCAGATATTTATCTACTTGACGATGTCCTTTCGGCCGTCGACCAACATGTTGGTCGCCATATCATCAACAAGGTCCTTGGAAAGTCTGGAATCCTTGGCGGCAAAACAAGAATTCTCGCCACCAATGCTATCACTGTTCTCAAGGAAGCCGACTTCATTGGTCTGATCCGTGACAAGACCATCATCGAAAAAGGAACTTATGAGCAACTCATGGCCATGAAGGGGGAAATTGCTAACTTGATTCGTAATAACCTAGCTGACTCAGAGGATGAACGCTCTCCCAGTGGCTCTGATGATGAGCTTCAAAATTCCGATGACACAGCTGTAATCGAAAATGACGACGATACGGATGACAGTGAAGACATCGAAGAGCCTGGTTCACTTGTTCCCATCAAGCGTGCCAGCGACGTCAGACGACGAACCAGTCATGCCACTTTGCGGCGGGCTAGTACTGCAACATGGCAGGGTCCTCGCCGTAAGATGGCTGATGAAGAGAATGTTATCAAGTCAAAACAAACACAGGAGACCTCGCAACAGGGTAAGGTTAAGTGGAGTGTATATTCAGAATATGCGAAGGAAAGCAATATCACTGCCGTTGTGTTCTACATGCTTGCTCTTGTCGCATCTCAGACGGCACAGTTGCTCGGAAACTTCTGGTTGAAAACGTGGACTGAGACCAATGAATCGAAAGGCAACAATGAGAGTGTCGGTCTTTTCATTGGCGTTTACTTTGCCTTTGGCATCGGCTCTTCATTCTTGGTTATCATTCAGAACTTGATTCTCTGGATTTTCTGCTCTATCGAGGCTTCGAGAAAACTACATGAGCGCATGGCATTTGCCATCTTCCGGTCCCCCATGAACTTCTTCGAGACCACCCCCTCTGGTCGTATCCTCAACCGATTCTCGAGCGATATTTACCGAGTCGACGAGGTTCTTGCGCGTGTGTTCAACATGCTCTTTACTAATACCGGCCGTGCTTTGTTTACCATGATCGTTATCTCGGCCTCCACCCCGGCTTTCCTGATCTTGGTCATTCCTCTTGGCTATATCTATCTTAGCTACCAGAAGTACTATCTGAGAAGCTCCCGTGAGCTCAAGCGTCTGGACAGTGTTACCCGCAGTCCAATTTACGCCCATTTCCAAGAATCCCTTGGCGGCATTTCGACTATTCGTGCTTATCAGAAGCAAGATCGTTTTGCTCTTGAGAACGAATACCGCATGGATGCCAACTTACGCGCTTACTTCCCCTCCATCTGTGCCAACCGCTGGCTCGCAGTCCGTCTCGAATTCATCGGTTCGCTCATTATTCTCGCCTCCGCAGCCCTTGCTATTGTCTCTGTTTCAACTGGCAGCGGTCTTTCAGCTGGTATGGTTGGTCTGGCCATGTCCTATGCTCTTCAGATCACCAATTCTTTGAACTGGATTGTGCGCCAGACCGTCGAGGTAGAGACCAATATTGTCTCTGTCGAGCGTGTCCTGGAGTACGCCAGCCTTCCCAGCGAGGCACCAGAGGTCATCTTCAAGAGCCGACCTACAGCCGGATGGCCTGGCCAGGGTGCTGTCTCGTTCAACCACTACAGTACCCGATACCGTGAGGGTCTTGATTTAGTGCTGAAGGATATCAATCTCGATATCAAGCCCCATGAGAAGATTGGTGTTGTCGGCCGTACTGGTGCTGGAAAGAGCTCCTTGACATTGGCTCTCTTCCGCATCATCGAGCCTGTCAATGGAACTATCAGGTAAGATGCCGTCACAGTGCCTATTTACCTTCCAACTACCCCTACTGACTGTTTTCAGCATCGATAATCTTGATGTATCTAAAATTGGAGTCTCTGATCTCCGTGGTCGTCTAGCCATTATCCCTCAAGATCCTGCCATGTTCGAAGGCACCTTGCGTGATAACTTGGATCCGCGGCACGTACATGATGACACTGCTCTTTGGAGCGCACTAGGTACGATAGTTTTTTTTTTCTCAACAATTTTTCCAAACTCCCTGGTGGCTAATGGTTATATCACAGACAACGCGAGATTGAAGGATCACGTCGCCCAGATGGAAGGCCAACTCGACGCCCAGATCCAGGAAGGAGGTTAGTGATTTACTGATTGATCGGGCACCCAAATATGTGGCTAACCTTAGGCTCTTAGGCTCCAACTTGAGTCAAGGACAACGCCAGCTGGTCTCTCTTGCTCGGGCCCTCCTGACTCCCAGCAACATTCTTGTCCTAGATGAAGCCACGGTATGTTCAATTCTAACCCTTCGTTACGATTTGACAACTAACAAAAAAAAAACAACAGGCCGCTGTGGATGTGGAGACAGACGCACTCCTCCAGCGCACATTGCGTAGTAGCGCCTTCCAAGATCGCACTATCATTACGATTGCGCACCGCATCAACACCATCATCGATTCCGATCGAATCGTGGTCCTGGACAAGGGCAGCGTGGCGGAGTTTGACACGCCGGCGGAGCTGATCAAGCGAGGCGGCAAATTCTATGAGCTCGCTAAGGAAGCCAATTTGCTGGACGGCGATAGTCTTTCCAATTCCGCCTAGATAGCGTAGAATCCACTCTGCTGTCATAAATGGAGTTGACGGGGTTGGGGAAGGCCCAACCGGCTTCATTGTCATCTGCACTGCAGGGGTGTCTGGGCTCCGCACCCCGTGAGTGGTCCGGGGAATCCGGGCTTTGGGTCAATCTGGCCGATCGTTTCAGAGCCCCTGAAGCTGATTGACTAATTTGCCCCCCGGTCTGCATGGATGAAGCCATTTGCGCGATCCTGGCCGTTCGAATGCAAAGATGTGGTCCTAGCGTGGCGTCAGTCTGTGCAGAGGAGGCATCTTCCCTGTATCTTCAACGAAAACTTTTTGGAGGGGGCTTGCAACGACCCAGGGCCCCCCCTTGTTGAATACGGCAATAAGGTCTGATGATGGGCTGTGAAAAGTTTTCATTCTACATTTACTAAAACATAATTATTTTCCCGCTTTCCTGTGTTTCGACTATTTTGCGCGACGGTGCAACATGACCGAGTCTCACCAATTGGGTCGACCCTTGATACTTGAAAAGTGCTTTGTTTTGGGGTTGCTTTCTTTCCCTTATTCATCTTCCGATTTCCTGTTCCTGTATCCAAGAATGCGCTTGTACACAATCCCTCTGCTAACACTAGCTGAAAAATATATTTCCATGCACATACATTTTTCTACCAGCACAGTAAATTAGCAAGACTCAAAGCACTAGTTAATAATAGGCACTGCCACTGCAGTCGACCAAGTTCTACAGATGCCTAGCGAATACTGGCGTGATTATTTGCAGTAGCGCCGGTCTTGAGTCCCCTAAACGTGGCGGTGACACCTTGATATCAAGGTTTTCATCCCACCACGCGGGTTCTCTCGTAAGTAGGAGTAGTAGCGGTGAAAGACACCCGGTCTTCGCCTGTCCACCATAGCGTCAATCCCATTCAACAATGACCTCGGGAGATAATAACAGTAACACGGACCTTTGAGAAGCCTTGTTCCCGTCACCTTCGTGTCTTTGGAGCCTTGAGCCCAACCAGCCCGCCATCTGGACTTGCAGCGAACTCCGCGCACAAAACAATAATATATTCCCGCCCCCGCCACTGTCCCACCACCACTTGAGCTCAACCTTGGAAGGAATCATGATCCGGTCTAAGCCCCGATACTATTTGATCTCGTAAAAGTAATTATCGGAGAAATTGTACCCGCCCGCAACCCGTGGACGGGAGCAACGCAATAGTAGCTAGCATCACTTCTAAACATACGTAGTAGGCAAACGCAAGCCAGCACATAGTGGCAACAAGCCAGTAGTATTATACAGTAATCCAGGTCCCCCTTGCCGAGTACAGGCGTTAAAAACTACTTAGTTTTTAACTAATCTTGAAACATTTGAAATGCATCGCTGTATCCATGGATGCACACTCCGGACATTTACAGGGCTCGCCATAGGCCCCTGTCAGAACAGCTCACAATCTCTGGCAACTAAGACATACATACGTCTGGAGTATACTATTAATGCATAGCAGATAAAGCGCTGGACGCATGTCCCAGCAATATTGATTATCGCGGCTGCTGAGTGGGAGCAGCGATTGAGATTTGCCCTCAGCTACGAATTTCTGCGCTTTTTTTTGGCCGGCAGGCTTACTGGCGGAGGGAAGTGGTCAGCTACTGTGTAGCTTTGAATATGTATATGCATGTACGAGTGGAAGAAGGTGTGGGTTTGCCATGGTTTTTTTCTTTTTGCGAGTAACATGAGGCCGGATTGGGAGATGAGGTTTCCGTGAATGGTGAGAAGGGCTGTTTAGGTCTCCCAGGTTCGGTTTTGGAGCCTGGATTCTTTTCTTTTTTCCCTTCGGTTTGCGGGGTTTGGGAAGTAGTATCCTCCCTGCGTTGCATTGTACCTGATGCTGTTCGTAGATTCGGGTCAGGAACCCGGAGAGATCTCATGAACTCATTGATATATCAGATCTCGCGTGAGACCGAGATTGCGTGTCATATTGTCGTTTCTGAGTGGGGGTCTTTCTATTCACGCTTTTACTTCTTCCTTTTTTTTGCCTTTTTTTTTACTTTCTATTTTCTTGTTCACTGATAACCTCGGCTCTCAGGGACCCATACCTACCACGCTAGAGATGTACGTAACTTAGCTCGGTCCTTCAACTGGAAGCCAATGCATGTCGGTAATTTGGGATGTCTTTTGAGTTTTGGAGTCTTCTGTCATTGGAAGCTACTCTCTCGCCTTCAATTAGAATCTTGTTTCAGTTATCAGTATCTAGGCAAGGGGCACTGTGGGCGGCCAACGCATAATATCTAGCGTACTTTGTTCGTTTTCCATTGTGTGATGTACAGTAGTGGTCGCACATGTGGCTAATAGTATTCGGCGGAATCGATTAAACCGTTCCGGCAAGCTTATTTGCATGGTCTGGGAGTCCAGATGGCCCAACCACGAACCTAAGATCTGTAGTATTGACCTCGATCGTCCGCCGCAGAGCCGTGATCGGGGGACATCGTGATCTGATGGGAGGGTCGATCTTCGCATTTAAGCCTTCTGCCGGTGGCAGGGTTCGCTTCCCCGTATAGCGCAGTGGCGGAGGGAGTCATTTGATCTTCCCCGAGTGCCTGCCACACACTACGGTACATGAGGTACTCGGACCGGCTTTTCCAAGGCCTCTGACTCGGTACTGCGTCCAGAGAAGACTTTCCCGGAGGACAGTAGATCTTGGCCAAGAATGTCCGGTTGTCTGGATCTGGATTCCCCACAACTCTCCACCTCCCATAATGGAATTCTTGCAGCGCGGCAAACTTACGTTCTCCCTAATTGATCGAAGGTGGCGGGTTCGTCATGGCTAGCTGCTTGTGCGACGGCCTTGTATGCAGGATATGCTTTTTCGCTAGCAGTTCATGTACATTGTGTCCATCAGAGGGTTTTTTCCCGTACTTGAACCGGTACATGTGGGCTACTGCCGGCAATAGCCTTGCTATTTGCCGCAATGACGGATCTAAGATCTAGATTCCCGTCGCGCCGTGTTGCAATCCGTCATAGTCTTCAGAATAGCACAGCCAGCCTCATCAATTCCCCTCGTAGATCGTCTTAATTCTCAACTGCCTTATTTAGTAACTATCAGAAGATCAGGCGTTTTTCTATGTAGCACAGAGCTGCACAAATTCCTGCCAGACCGGCTGAAAGGTATGTTGAAGAGTTCACCTTCACACTATGACCTGCATCCGTTACTCCGAACCCAAGGAGCCGAGTGGATCCAGCTGCCGCATACCATGGTTCGTCTCAGCCTTGGGACAGAAAGGTTATGTGGAGGCTTCGCAGGAAAAAGGATCCACGGCAAAAGAAACGAGAAGGTATTGACGAAAAAGAAACTCTCACATTGACGATGAACAATTCCTTTCTGAACAAGTCCCTGTTGCATATGATCGCCAGCCAGTCCCAAGACTGGGGAACCGAGATCGAGCTACCGCGCACGGCGCTAAGGCCCGGTACTTTGGCAAGAACCAAAAAACTGTAAAGCAGACTCTGAGGCTTGATCCCCGTCGCGGAAGAGGAAGGTTTCCAAGCGAAGGATGGAGAAGGCGGGCACATTGTTGCATTGCGTAGGCGATGGACTCTTTTTTATTTTTTATTTTTTATTTTTT